>PVKP010000991.1:0-163492 GCA_004027715.1 Plecturocebus donacophilus
CAAAAAAAAAAAAAAAAAAAAAAGAAATTAATGCATCCTCAAATTTTCCAACAATAGTCCCAAGGCCAACAGTTTGACCACAATGAATGTCATCACCAAACGATTCATCTTAATAAGCTGCACCATATCTTCCACCTGGATCAGCATATTCTTTTTCCCATAGTCACATATTAAGAATATGATGGAGGTGATTAGAATAAAAAAGGAAGAAAATGACTGAAGAGGATTCTAGCAATGTTCTACGCCTCACTTTTCCCATTTCTAAACTAGGATGAGTTATTAATTAGTGGCAATCTAAATAAACTCCTCCCACACACAAATAGGATCTAGGTAAATAAGTTCTTAAAGAAGCTTGTGGCTTTTTCTTTCCTCTGGATTTTCTAGAACTGACCCTGCTGAAAATAGAGTGAAAGAATAGCCAACCCTAGTGAAAAGACCAAATGACCCTTCAGGATCACTGACTACAAAGTACATGGAAACACTAAAGGGTGGTTCTGACCTTGATCAGATTTACTCAAGGGAACATCTTACAGGTGATATAGAGACGGACCCGAATCCAAAGCCCAGAGTTCTACCATGGACTCTGACAGTACCTACATGCTTGGGTAACTAACTTCAGTTTTCTAAGTTTGACTCCTCATCTGGGGTCTTGGCTTTTGCCTTGACTGCTTCACAGGGCAGCAAAGGGGATCAAATAATATATGAGAACCTGCAGGAAAGTATAAAATGCCATAGAAAGAGACACATAGAGCACCCAGTCTGTAGGCTATTTAGCCCCATGTCTATCTCTGTTAAATTACCTACTCCATGGGACACCTGAGACTCTATTTATAGAAAGGCTGAACAGAATAATACTTATGCCAGAGCCAGTGACCTGCTGTACATGTGCATGCCTATGAAAGCTGGTTTTAGTTGTTTCTGTGAGATACTTTCATAGCTTCCTCAGTAGAGAGTTACCAGACTCATGTGTGTATGTGTGCGTGCATGTGTGTGTGTGTGTTTCGAGATGGGGGTCTCCTTATGTCACAGGCTGAAGTGCAGTGGTGCAATCATAGCTTGCCATAATCTAGAACTCCTGGGCTCAAGTGATCCTCCTACCTCAGCCTCCCAAATAGCTGAGACTACAGGTGTGCATTACTATGCCTAGCTAATTTTTACATTTTTTTTGTAGACCTGGGGTCTCACTATCTTGCTCAGGCTGGTCTTGGACTCCTCAGCTCAAGTGATCTTTTCATCTTGGCCTCTCAAAGTTCTGAGATTATAGGCATGGGCCACCATGTCCTGCTCCAGATTCTATTGTTATAAAACAGCTTTGTGGTATGCTCTACTCTGTAGCTGTCATCTTCCATCTTCAGCGTGTGGTGAGATCAACACAATCACCCATATGGTGAAGACATAGAAGAAGAGAAGAAACCAAGGTGAGAAATAGGCAGACTTAGGAGCAGATTTGTCAATGAAAGTGTGTCGAGATGCTATTTGATAGAACAGTCATGTAACACATTATCTGGTGCCAAGGTGACTAGAGCAGCAGTAATGGTCATTAGGGAATGGAAAATGATTTATATGGAACAAGAACTTACACACTATGCACCATATCCTTACATACCCTAATAAACCCAAGCTGCCACATGTCCCCTTCAATGTGAGGATGGAATCAAACAGCATCTAAAAGCCACTGAAAAGACATTTTTATAATCATTAAAATATTTCAGGTGGTGCCAGGAGAACCCACAAACCCTCCACAAAGTTCTTTTCAGAACGGGAGGCCCTATCTAGCTTCCCAAAGTCCTCCAAGTAGCTTCTCAAAATGTTCAAGAAGGAAACTCAGGTCTTAGAAATTAATGAAGAAAGACGATTTTTAATTATCTCTGGTCATACACCTTCCTCTATACCCCAAACTCCACTCCTAACTGATTAGGTTTACTGATTCATTTCTCTCATTCTGATCCTCCTGTCCCTCTTCTAGAGCACTTCAAGCTCTAATTTTAAAATCCATCTGTCCTTTCTTATCTCTTTTTAATTCTGAGGTATAGCCCATTTCCTCAAATGGGCAACAAAAGAAAATTCACACCCCCGTAGGTTGTTAACCTCAGCAAGGAAGTTTCTTTCCATTGTAGAAAGTTGGCAGATGGAGAGGAGAGGATGTTGCAAACATATTTATATTACTCAATTTACATCTACCTATAGGCAGATAAATAGAAATATCTGTACTAAAATATATCCACATTTATAGGCTTACAGAATTAAAATACATGAACAGCAATAGGTTTACAAGACAATAGGTTTATTCTAGAGATGAAAAAAACTGAGTTCAGAAGAGTACTTGGAGATTCACAGAGCTCAATAAAGACAGAATGGGGACAGATGTACTATGGTCCTTGCTGCCCAAAACACTGATTCTTCCTCCAGGCATGAGTAACAGGTAGCTGACTAAAGTAAGTACATGCATGCAAGTATTCATTCACAAGCGCACAAGTCATAAGACATTTTGGAATGTTTAAATTTTAGTTACAAGAAACTTTTTATGGCTGGAATGATTCATACTAAAGACGGTTCACTCTGTTGTATACACTAGAGACCATTTCTATGCTTTCCCTGGCTCCAACTCCGTAAGATCTCAACTTCTGTAAACTGTTATACCCAAACTGGCACGTATAATTTAAAATAATATACACAAATAATATAATTTTGATTATATAATTAAAAAACATTTTCCCTTCAAGTGATTTTGCATAACATTTTATGCAGTTATGCTTTTCCTTTTCTCCTTATTTTCTTCTGCAACTGAAGTTCTGGCTTCTCATTAATTGGGTCAGTAAGCAATCACTAATGCAAATAAACAAAAACTCTCATTAAAAATTTTCTTTCTTCATGAATTTTTAGAACTTGGGTTTCTTTTCATCTCAAAGTACATAATAGCATGTCTCTAGAATGTACTTTCCTGCCCTCTGACTAAAAGTGACATCAACTTTCTCCCTGGGTCACGGTCTCCACTCAGGCTCATTCCAATTAGCAGCACGGTCCTTAGATGCTCTGCCTCAGTGATTTCTGGGAAGCAGGACAGCAAACAGCTGGGGTCTTATGCAAACTGGAACAAGACACCAAATTATTATTTAGTGGTAATAATACTTTTTACCTTACTCTATCTCCAGCTGCCAAGAGCCCATTTAGCATTTTTACTGGATAAGGTAATTGAGAACTAGTTTTCCTCCAAAATATGCTCATCAGTCACAGTCACAAGGAGGAGGGTATGTTCCCAGACCAAAGAAGAGGGTTTTAAAATAATGTATCTGGCAAGGCTCTGAGAGAGTAATTTATTAGTTTTCAGAGACCTAGAGGGCTAAAAAGATGTAACTGGGAACTAGAAAGGGGAAAAAAAGGAACTTGTGTTTTAGAAACTTGTAGGTGGCTCAATCCAGTGTTATACCTGGCTTTTAGGAGATCTTCAACAATTGTTGGAGGAATGAAGTAATGCTTTCTGAAGGTCATAAAGTAGGGGAGCAAAAAATGGGAGGGACTGATGTTTCAGGGTGTAAAATAGAGCTAGCTGTCCTGATGGGAACTCAATAGGAAGAGCTGAAGGCTATGTAACTACTTAGTGATAACTCAGAACCCATGTTTCTTTTTTTTTTATTTTGTTTGTTTTATGAGATACAGTTTCACTCTGTCCCCAGGCTGGAGTGCAGTGACACGATCTCAGCTCAATATAACCTCCACCTCCCAGGTTCAAACGATTCACATACCTCAGTCTCCCAAGTAGCTGGGATTACAAGTGTCTGTCACCACATCTAGCTAATTTTTATTAGCAGAGATGGGTTTTCACCATGTTGACCAGGCTGGTCTCGAACTCCTGATCTCAAGTAATCCGCCCACTTCAGTCTCCCACAGTGCTGGGATTACAGGTGTGATCCATCATGCCCAACCTCTTGTTCTTTTCTTTTTCCCCTAAACCATGTAACTGCCAAGGCATTCCTAATTCACCAGCCCTGTTCACCTGGTTCATGGAATTCAGGAAGAACAATATATTTGATGTTCCCTCCTTGATTTAATAGACAAACTTGTGCTTGGGAAACACTGAGAACAGGGAAACCAGAGCTCCTGTTCAGGGCTTCTGTCACGGCTCAGCTCTAACAATCTGGATAAACCATTTCATCCATTTAAGCCTTCATTTCCTGATCTATGAGAGGAGTGAGTTGGAATAAACTGATGATTGGGATCCTTAGGCCTTAAAATTCTGTTCTGCGTCTGTTATGGGAAGTTTATTAAAGAGCAGGGGTGCCAGAGACTGCATTAAACTTTTTCAAAGGCTTCATATCACTTAATCCTTATTTCATCCCTATACATTATGCATTATTGCCACCCCTCCTTTTAAAATAGGAAACCCAAGGCATAATGGTTTAGAACATGTTCAAGGTCACACAGTTAGTACATGGCAAAGCTGGGAATCTAACTCCAAGCATATTTATTGTTGCAAATTTTATAGTCAAATTAACCGGAAGCAGCCCCAGTCTTAGGCTGAAAACAACAATAAAAGAATGATCACTTTAGATTGCATCCTGGTGCTTAAAATAGAACTGTGACATGAATTGTCATGAAGTGATTATTTTCTCCCTTGTGCCAGATTTAAATAAGTGGGAAGTGCAGTCAAAACCTGAGAAGAATCTCTGTAGGGTTTTGAAATCATCACTGGGCATATAATATGATGGCACTGAACTCCATTAACCCCTACACTTGCTTCAATCACAAAACTTTATTGAGACATCAAATGTGCACTGAATGTTAAATGGAGACCTGTTGTCAACTTATCTTAAAATCCTTGTATACGTGCAGGGTACAATACAGTTTGTGTGCACAAAAATAAAAATAGGTAAAGAAGGATTTTAACATGCTTGAACTGAAATGAGACAGAATTTAAAATACACATCCTCTTGTAAATATTTAGATTCAGAATATATAACTATCCACTTTTAAGATGCAAAAAAGTGGCTAGATCTTGGTTAAGAAATATGAGGGCCGGTAAACACATTTTTTTTTTTCATGTACTAAACCTGAAGAAACTAATCCCAGGTTGTCCAAGTGAAAGATGTAATTTCTGGTTTGGGCCATATAATCACTAGTCACTTTCCTGCATATGAACATACACACACTACAAATTTCAATTCAACTTTACTGATTGTGGTTATCTAAATTTACACAGTGCATACTGATAGTTATTACAGCTCGATGTACATTAAAACATATACACACACTTACATGCATGTGTATATTTGTATCATCTATCTGTCCATCTATCAAATGGATTTCCCACAGCAATAAAGTGACAATAAACTAGATGCACTGATGCAGTCCTTCACATCTTATAATTAGGAATCATTATCTGAACCTCAAACTCTCAAGAAGTTCCCAAGGCTTCCCTTTCGAGGAAGAAAGTATTAGCAATGTTGGGAGAAATGTCTGAAGAAAAGCAGACAAGATATACATTATCTGCAGGGACTTTGGGGTCTCTTCCAACAGTAAAACTCAGTGTCCTTTCCATTTTTTGATAAACAGCAAGAATATTATCTCTATTTAATCTCTGACTTCCTTTTGAGAGTAAAAACTACTGCTGTCTTGAACCTGAGCTTCCCAGTGAGGAAAATATGACTCCATATGGACTTAGGGAATGAAAAAAAAATAAAAGATTTTACAGACACAGGATAGTTCAGGTTGTCACATTGCTTTGAGGAGTTATACCCAGTTACTCAGCCTTATTAAAAATCTGAAAGAAACTCGGGCCATGTCAGAGGCAACACTTTCCGGGGACTTGTTTTGTGTCCTTGGCTGTGGTAGTCAGTTTTCTTCAGCTTCTTTCTTCATTTTTTTTCTCTCTTGGTATTCTACAGCCTTGATTGTGGCAAAGTTTCTTATAACAACTCAGTGTTAAGGTTTCTCATTTGAAAGTGCTCATGAATTGATCCTTTTTCAAATATATATTTTATGATCAGATAGATGAGAAGCAGCTGTAATTCAAGGATTATATTTAGTGCAATCGATGGCCCTGGTCCCCCTAACACATACCTACCATGGCAGAGGGGGATGTTTTCATGATTTTTTAAATTAATTATTAGTCATCTGGCCATTTTAATAATGTTATCTTACTGATGTATAGACCCATGTATAGAAGAGTAAATGTTATGAAACAGGTAATTTTTATTTTTCACGTATTATATTTATTTTAGAAACAGAGTGTGGCTCTCTGCATTGCCCTGGCTTCAGTGTAGTGGTGTGATCATAGCTCACTGCAGCCTTGAATTCCTGGGCTCAAGCCATGTTCCCACTATAACCTCCCAAGTAACTGGAACTACAGGTGCATGCCACCATGCCCAGCAGCTAATATTTAGTTTTTTTTTGGTAGAGACAGGGTCTTGCTTTCTTACCCAGGCTGGTCTTGAACTCCTGGGCTTAAGTGATCCTTTCGCCTTGGCCTCCCAAAGTGCTGGGATTATAGGCGTGAACCACCACACCCTTTCAAGTAAGTCCTTTTTAGATCAAGGAAAAGGACCTACAATTGAGTGTGAACAGCAACACCTATTATATAATTACAACACTTCTGTTGTTAAGTACCAACACCTCACATATTGCTGAAAGTGTATCTTTTATGTTATTGCTTTCATCTTAGACTTTATCAAAGCAATGGTTCTCTTCACCAAAGAGAAGAGAATAGGATCCTTCCTTACGCTATTATCAAAAGAGGTCAAGAAGACAGCATTAGAGGCAAGCAAATAAAAAAATGTAGTTATTGCTTGTGTTAAAGCAGAGTGTACACTCTAGTTCTCCAGGTAGGAGCCCAGTCACACATTGGTCCCACTAATCCTGATTCCTTGGCAAAATGACTCAATCTCTTTAAACTCTATTTTCTTTATTTTAAAAAGCAAGATAAAAATATTCACATCTCAGAACTGTTATGAAGACTGAATGAGAAAATTATGTATAATGCAACAAAATAGCTGTTAGTAATTGGTGAATGAGTAAGTTCTCTTGCCACATTTGGGAATGAAGAAAGCCTATAATTTTGGTAGAATTTTGTGGTTGAAAAGACAAGCCCATCTACAAATAATAAAGATTCTGAATGTAACTCATAATAAAAGATGGACAAGAAGTCAGTGAGACACATCGAATCTTAGTAGAAATCAGATAATACAAAGTGATAACAAGTGGGTAATCTGTTAAGGATTATCACCAAGATTTTGGTAAGAAGGAAATGAAGATCCACATGTTCTCAGAATAAGAGTTGTGGGGTACGATAGCATAGTGGTTAGAAGTGTGGGCTGAAGGCGGGGTGCAGCGGCTCATGCCTGCAATCCCAGCACTTTGGAGACCAAGGCTGTTGGATCACCTGAGGTCAGGAGCTGGAAACCAGCCTGACCAACATGGTGAAACCCCATATTTATAAACAATACAAGATTAGCCAGGCATGGTAGCACATATCTGTAATCCCAGCTACTCAATATCCCTAATTGTGCTATTGAGGCAGAAGAATCGCTTGCACCCAGCAGGCAGAGGTTTCAATGAGCCGTGATTGCACCTCACACTCCAGCCTGGGCAACAAGCGTGAAACTACATCTCAAAAAAGAAAAATAGTGTAGGCTGAGAGCTGGCTTGCCTGGTTTGGAATCCATCTCCGCCACGTATTAGCTGTGTGATACTGAACAAATTGTTCCACTTCTCTGTGCCACACTTTAAAGTGGAAATAATATTACTGGAAATTCAAAGTGTGGTTTTGGGTTCACAAGAGCTGATGTATGTAAAGTGCTTAGAAGAAACCCCAGACAGAGTACACACTATTCCACAGGCTTAGCTTCTGTGTGTCTGTGTCTCTGTATGTGTTTCTGTGTATGAATAAGCTCGTATAATAAATCATATATAGTTGTCATTTCAGAGTAAGATCCAGTCATTTCTGAATACATCAATGTGCCTTTTTCATAAAGCTCATTGAACTTCTGCAGTTATTTTTAACTCCCGGGGATCCGGGATAGGTGGACTATACTTGACCAGATCAGAAAAGGTATAATGACCACAACTGGCAAAACAAACAGTAACATCCCTTCAAGTAAGAGTTTCTCAGAGCATGGAACTTAGGCCATTTGCATTGAAATCACCTAGAGTGCTCATTTAAATGCAGATTCTCAAATCCTATTTCTAAGGTTACCATATACTTTATTGTTCAAACCAGGACATTTTTGAGAGTGAAAGAGATTGCTGTAAATAATCATGCCAGGCTAATGAGCATAAACTATATTTGTCCTAGGCAAAAGAGAACATAGGGTGCCCCTTACCCATCTCAGATCTATAGCTCTTTTGTGACTGAGTCCCAAAAATTTGCATTTCTATTAGGTTTCCAAGATGATTCTTTTGCAATGTAAAATTTGAAAAAGCCTTCCTTAAATTATGTTGTTCTAACAAGACTTAATTAATTCAGACTCTGAACTTTATATCATACCTCCATTTCCTGAGAATATTTCTTTGTAATAGACAAGAAAGAAAAAGGAAAGAAAGAGTGCATTTATTGACCATCTACTCCTGCTAAAACCTCCTCCTCCCCTTGGCAGGACACTGTCTGCTGTCGTCTATAAAACAAGTTTACAGATCTCTGCTCTTGAAATTGAGTGACCCCCTGGTGATTATGGTAAAACCACATTCCCCTCCCTCGGAAACCAGCACTTTAGCACTACAAACTACCTAGGAGACTGATCCTGGTGAGGAAGGAGGCAGCGGTTAGCTAACTATCCTTAAGAACAGGGTGACCACAACATTCAGCAGGATTTCCCCTACGAAGCTCCCATCCCTGCTTACTGCAGTCACCAACACAAGCAGAAACCTCCCAATCACCTGTCATTGGGTGGACTTTGTCTTAATCAGCTCCACACAACCCAAATCTGACCTAACTCCTGCCTCTTTTTAGCTCTCTCACAGCAGCCTTCATCATGTTCTTCTCACACTTGCCTAACTGAAACCTAAACATCTTTTGAGATCAAAGATACCCTTGTCGTCGTCTAGATGGAGGGTATTTTTTTCTCCAATATCCTATCCTCCTCCTGAACATATGACATCAAGGAAAGGAGGGCTTCATCATGCTCTTTGCTACCACACCAGATCATTTCTCCTTCCTCTACCCTCAATAACTCCAGGGTCTTTGAAGCTGGCCACCATACCACAAAATTTGCAACTGCTTCTTGTTTGAATTACCCACTGGCCTTCTGGTTATCATTTCTTTCCTTAAAAAATATTTAGAACCTGCTCACTGGCTGGGCATGGTGGCTCATGGCTCATGCCTGTAATTCCAACTTGGGAGGCTGAGGTAGGTGGATTGCTTGAGCCTAGGAGTTCAAGACCAGACAGCAAAACCTGATCTCTACAAAAGAATACCAGAAGTAACAGGCGTGATGGCACATGCCTATAGTCCCAGCTCTTTAGGAGACTGAGATGGGAGGAATGCCTGAGCCAGAAAGGTCGAGGCTACAGTGAGCCATGATTGTGTCAATGCACTTCAACCTCAGTAACAGAGCTAGGCCCTGTCTAAAAACACAACACAACAAAACAAAAAAGAACCTGCTCCTGGTCTTTGAATGCACTTCAGTTATTGTTCTGAATTGTTCACCACAGGTAGGCAATTCAACACTTTGGACTATCAATTTGCTGTTATTTTTATTTCCAGTGATCTTTTTCCCAGTCTTAGCCAACTATTGCCATGATGTTCACTACATGGATTATTATCATGAACTCGAACATTTTTATTTTAATCAATCCTGTCTCTATTTTCACTTCCTGTTCTTTAAAGTCATTCACAGTAGCTCCCCAGCTGCTCTACTGCTGTGGCCCCAGTGAAACTGCCAATTCATTAATCACCAAGTCTTTCGCTCTTCCTCCTTCTTCTCTTATATTTAACCTATCTTAGATGCCCTGATTTATCACTATAAGCAATCCCTTGCAAACATCATCAACTCCAACTTGATTTTTCTTCAACATGTTAAAACCCTACTTGGTAAAACTTGGCTGTTTTCTTATTCGACTACTGTATGTGAGCAGCCTGAATAGGTGGAAGAAAACCCACCAAACTTAATAACTGGACCCACTCAAAATTTTGACCATACATTTAAAGTGGAAGCTCAACACTGACAGCAAGTCTACCCTATTTTCTAAATTCATTCTTTCATTTTTTAAGACGATTGTTTCACAGCATTTCCTCTCTTCTCAAAATATCTAGTAAGATCTAACTTGCTTCATTATCAAATGACCACCTCAATATTTATGTAATTGAAAAAAATAGAAGAATTCTGAACAGAACAACTCTCACTTCTCTTCCCTCACATCTACCAACCTGCCTGCACTTGGATCAATAGATGCTGCCTTTCCTCCTGCTAAAATTGATGAACTGCCACTGTTCTATCTAAAGACAACCCCTGCACATGTGCACTAAAGGCCTTTGCCTTTCACCTACTTATGGATTTCGCTTTGCACTTGTCCACTCTGAGTCCTGCACATCATCAACTTTCTCCTCTATAGCAGATTTTTATCAGCATATTAACATGTAGCAATATCTTCTGTGATATAAAAGTTAAATTGCTCCTCGACCTGGTGCTCAAGTGACCCTCTCACTCCTGCCCCACTTCTCTGCTTCTATTTTGAACAAATCATCTCTAAGAAGTCATTCATATTTGTTGCCTAAACGTCATTTTTTGCCATTCTGTCCTTAAGCCATTCATGTCAATACTTTGTCTCTATCATTTTAGGGAAATCACCCTTGTCAGATTAACAATGATTTCTACCTTGTTCGATTCAATGGTAAATTCTTTGTACCTTTCTTATTCTACTTTTCAGAAACACCTGACACAAAGAAAATACCTATTTTCACTTGGTTTCCAAGGTAACAGATTCCCCTAGTTTAATTTTCTATTTTGCTGGCAGCTGTTTTTGGTCCTTGCTGGAGTCTCTTCCTGACCCCTGAACTCTGGGATGCTCCAGAACTCAAACTTGTCGTGTCTATTTGCTCTCTTCCTAAATAATCTTGAACAGACCCATGGTTTAAAAAACCAGCTATAAACATACTAAAATTCATATGTATTTGCTTATAAAATGATACAATGTCTGAGGTTTATTCCAAAATAATATGAAAGAGAAGAAAGTGATGGCAGATCGTGGTGGGACATGGTTGAAACAAGATCAGTAATCAGCTGTTAAGTGTTAAAACTAAGTTATGGAGTATCTAGTTCTTTACATTATTCTGTCTCGTATTTTTGAGATTTTTCCATAGAAATATTTTTAAAATATCCCGAATTTTCTTCTCTAGCCCCAGTAACTTCAAGTTCTAAATATACATACTTGATTTTCTATTAAGCATCTCTCCTTTGATTTCTGACTCATAAGAATTAGCATGTCCAAAATAGAACTTTTGATGTCCCTTTGCCTTTAAATCTATCCCTCCCTGTGTCTCTCCTTTTAACAATGGCATTCTTATACCCCACTGGCCTGGGCTCCACCTTGCAAGTCATTATGAGTTCCCCTTTATTCTGATAAACTGCAGCCTACCTATCAACAAGCCTGGCTGGCTTACCTATTATGGCATATGGGATTTGATCACTGCTCACAATTTCCAGAGCTTTCGCCCTCACTCCAGGCACCATCATTTTTCACCTAAATTGCCTTAGAAACCTTCTACCTCCTCTTGGTTTTGCCCACTGTTGCTTCAAAAAGTCTATGTTCAAATGGTAGTATAGTGGTTTTTAACCCACTTTATATGATTCCCTTCTTGATCACTCTTTTAATGGTACTCTTCCTCATTTCTGAAAACAGGGGGAATCCGTACTATGGACAAGAGCCTGGGTAGTTAGTCTTCTGCTTACCTCTCTAGACTCAATTGCTATAAATATTCCTCTTGCTCACTCAGTGATATGGTTTGGCTACGTCCCCACCCAAATCTCATCTTGAATTGTGGTTCGCATAATCCCCAAGTGTTGTGGGAGGAACCCAGTAGGAGGTAACTTAATTATGGGGGGGCGTTCACTTGGTTACCCTCATGCTATTCTCATGAGATTGGTTACCCTCATACTGTTCTCATGATAGTGAGTTCTCATGAGATCTGACGGTTTCTTAAGGGCCGTTTCCCCCTTTTTGCTCAGCACTTCTCCTAGATGCTACCATTTGAAGAAGGATGTGTTTGCTTCCCCTTCTGCCATGATTGTAGGTTCCTGAGGCCTCCCCAGCCATGCTGAATCATGAGTCAATTAAAATTATATCCTTTATAAATTACTGAGTCTCAGATATGTCTTTATTGGCAGTGTGAGAACAGACTAACACTCACTCTTGCTATAATGGCCCCTATTGTCCTCAATCATGCCAGGCTTACTATCACCTCAAGGTATTTTAATGGTATTTCTCTTGGCAACATGTTCTTCCCTCAGACCTTTACATGGCTTATCCCCTTATTTCCACCTGGTTCTGCATGAGGTCTTCTCTGATAAGCCTATCATCTGCCAAAATCTTTTCTTCTACCTTATTTTCTTCGTGGCAATGATTACTTAAAATTATATTTTATCTATATTTATTTACTTGCAAATTTTTTCTTTCTCCAACTATGATGTCATTTCCATGAGGGACATCTTTTACTATTATATCTCCAGGGTCTACAGACTGATAGATGTAAATAAGCAAAAAACATGGAGATGAAATAAATGAATCCTGGACTCTGCCATGCATTTTCACTTAAAGATAGTATAAACACATGTGTGAAGGCAGAAAGCTGCTCCTATGAAAATGTCTCTTTGTATAATATCTTCCCTAATGTAGTTTTAAGCCAATTAAATTCAATAGGGACTAGACATCTCCACAAAGAAAGCCCAGAACTCCTGTGAGATATTTGGCTGCAGGTTGAGCTGTGAGTTCCTCAGGGGAAGTCATCCTGGGCTTACTGGTCCACTGCTGCTCCTCTGACAATTCCCTTTACCTACAAACCACTCAGTCTCTTAACTCACAAATTATAAAGCATGCGGATTGTCACAAGGGACATCAATGAACCAACACACTACATTTTTAGTAATTCAGTATTAAAGAACCTTTTACCTTGAGTGGTGTTTTAAGAGTAGAAATCTCTACTTCTCTGTACAGCCTCTTTCTATAAATTCCTTGCAACCCCAGGCAATTTTTGGACACTGGATTTAATCAATCCTCAGTCTTCTCTTTCTAACCAAGGGTATAGAAAAGTTCACTCGCAGTTTGACTCTCCCAGTTTGTAAATTCTCTTACATCATTCTGAGCTTCTTTTGCCTCAGTCTTCCTGACTGTAAAAGTGAAAACTTACTTCTTACTTTCTTTTTAATAGGTGCCTTTTACCCTAGTTCATGGGTCAGCATGATATATGTTTAGGTCAAGAGGAAATTCTTAGCACAACATGAAGGCCTCATGCACTTGAAATGGTGTACTCATTTCAGTTAACGTCAAGAAGATCTGTGTTCTCAATGTGTGCTAGAAATACTTTTATTGAGGTTCTTAGCCACTGACCCTTAGTGTGAGTGTAATTCATCTATGAAAAACTTGAAACAAGGAAAGATACACTTTCATTCCTACTATATAACAAGAAAAAAATTTAAAGCAAATTTTCTACAGCAGTGTCATAATCCAATGAATTTATCTGTACATCTTTTCTTCTCCCTTTCTTTTCTCTCACTTCCACCTGCCTGAATTGTACCTGTGCTTGTTTGATACTTCAGTGAAGTAGTTTATGAAGCCTAACCATCTGTGCCTTTTCCTTTCTTAAATGCATAAAACCATAATCCATATACATAAATTCATAATCCACGTGCGTTTCTTATGACTCTATTAAGATATTGAATTTTCCAGTGCAATTAAACTATGAGCTAAAGAGATGATTGCAATTTCAGATTGTATCATAAATACTCAGGCTCTTACAGCGATACACCTGGTAAGGAACTGGGACTGATTTGTATTTTGAAACACCTTAAAATAAATTTAAAACAATAGCATAAAGTCACAAACCCTTTCTCCTTAGTTAGCCACACTTCACTATCCCAGATCAACAATATGGAAGGGTTTAACATATTTAAAAATATTCATTGCTCTCCTAACTTCCTATCTAAAACAAA
This sequence comes from Plecturocebus donacophilus, assembly GCA_004027715.1. Classification (NCBI taxonomy): domain Eukaryota; kingdom Metazoa; phylum Chordata; class Mammalia; order Primates; family Pitheciidae; genus Plecturocebus; species Plecturocebus donacophilus. The sequence goes on from PVKP010000991.1 coordinate 14,136, forward strand.
GAAACTGAATAAAGTCATAAACATTTGTATCTCTAAACTTACTATTTTAATTCTCATTATTTAAGTTCAGGAACTGATAGATTTACTTAGTGAAAGATAGTTGCACTTTAAAATTATGGTTTTGTCACTTTTTAAAATGATCTTGTATTTGGGGAGTAAGGTAGTAAGAACTATTTATTTTTTGAAGAATGTATAGTAAGTACTAAATGCAAAGTTCTATAGAGAGCAGCAAAGTCATTTAGGTTATTGCCGGCTCTGATAATTAAATCGTTCTATGCATTCATAACCAGTGTTTCAAGACCACTTGGCAAGTTTATTATGATGATTACACAGACAGCCCTGATCATTCAGTCATCAGAGATCACTGTGAAGGATACAGTGGAGCCTACTGTTCTCATCTCCCAGGACTGTATTAGAGTCCCTCTGAAAGTGAACTGAAATTGATTGGGTCAGTTTAATAACACTTGAATTTCACAACAGAAAAGAGCACTGAGTAGTATAGTTCAATAGCAATTAAACTATCTCAAATGGTCATAGGGTTCCTCTATTTATTCCTAAGACTTCTCTGTCACAGTCTTGGTACTTATAAAAGAGGTCAAGGTGAATAGAAAATGCCTTGAAACTAGAAACTATAATATTTTTATAGGGCTTACTACAGTGTCTTTCATAGACCAGATAGTCAAATACTTACTAACAATGAATTTATTTATAAAGGTATATTTTGATTTTTTTTCCCCTGTACCACGAGGTAGGAAAATTCACATTTAAGAAAAAAGCAAGCTGGCATGAATATCGGCTTAGAAGAGAACTTTTATCTTTGAAGCAGAAAGATACTAGAAACTCAGAATATGGACCACAGAGAGTGGTAGTAGTCTGAACGGTCAAAGGTCTCTCATTGATTTGTGGATATCTAGACACTTCCAAGCTGTAACTATAACATACACATATTAATTTCTTCTTCAGAATTATTTTAGCCAGAGATTTGTGTGGGGAAATTTCAGGATATAAAAGAAATAGTTTCTCAAAGGCTCAAAAATTGGGAATCTGCCAGAAGTTCTTGGGGTTGTCATTTGCCAAGAGTTCAAATTTAGATCTTTCACATAATTTGCCAATAAGATAGCAGGTATGAAAACCATGTTAGTCAAACGGACCAATTTATTTTAAGGTTGATGAATATTCAGATACAGATATCAGAACCCTATGGCATGACAAAGAAGGAATTGTAAACATCCAGGAGAGGGTGCACTTGATGCACTTATTTTTATATGTATTTTTATGAAGGTGTAATTTATGTATAACATACTAAGTGGGCAATCTGAGGAGTTTTTTTTAAAAATGCAGACACTTAACACATGCCTTCTTAAAACATGGAACATTTCCATTCCCCAGAAAGTTTCCTCATGACAATACTTAGTCAATCCTACTTCTAGTCCAACCACAACCACTGTTCTGCTTTTCCACCACTGTGGGTTAGCTTTCCTGTTCTGGAACCTCATACAGGTAAAGTCCAATGAGATACACACTTTGGTGCCTGGCTTTTTTTGGCTCAAAACAGTGTTTTTGAAATTTCCTTCTGTTGTTGTTGTGTGTTCTGTCTTACTGCTGAGTAGTTTCCATTGCAGGAATATAATAAAACATTTACCGCTTCTCTTGCTTATAAACATTTCCTGTTTAGGGCAATTATAAATAAAGCTGCTATAAGCATTCTTGATGAAGATTAATAGATTTTCTCTTTTTGAGGGGTAATGGAATTGCTTGGATATAGGGCATACAAATGTTTAACTTTATACAAAAAGTTACCCATGAGTTTTCTAAAATTGATAGTGCCATTGTGCAATCTTACCTGCAGTAACAGAGCTCTGCATGCTCCACATTCTCAATTGTTAACATTTTTTCAATTATACTAAGTTTAAAATGATATCTCAAGAATTTATCTTTTCTGATTACAAATATTGACAATTGCTTCCTTATGAATAGTAGCCATTCATTTGCCTTTCTTTATGTAGGACTATTCAAACCTTTTGCTTACTAGTTTTATTTGTTTATATATATATTATTCCATTGCCAGAATTTGTTAAATATTTCTGATACTAGTTTTTTGTTAGACATATGTATGTGAACATTTTCTCTCAGTCTGTGGCCTGCCTGTATATTTTCTTCATGATGTCATTTGGTAAGCAGAGGCGTCAAATTTTGATGCAGTCCGAATTATACAATTTTTAAAAATAGTGGTTTCTCTATCCTATATAAGACATCATTGCTTATCCCAAGGTTTTATAATATTCTATTTTCTTCTAAGAAGCTTTATGGTTTTGGCTTTTATGTTTAGGTACATGATTTTTCTTGAATTATTTTTTGTGTGTAGCAAAGTAGAAGTGGGCTTTTTCTCCCTCCCCAACATATAGATATTCATTTGTTCCAGGAACATTTTATTTGAAAAGAACTTTTTCCCCATTGCTAAAATATTTGTCCTAGTTAGTTAAGGCTGCTATCACAACATACCTTATACTTGGTAAATTATAAATAAAAGACATTTGTTTCTCACTGTTCTAGGGGTTGGGAAGTCCAAGATTAAGGTGTCAGAAGATTCATTGTCTGGTGCGAGCTGCTCTCTACTTCCAAGATGGTGCCTTGTTGCTGTGTCCTCACATAGCAGAAGAAACAAAAGGGCCTACCAGGTTCTTTCAAGTCCTTTTATAAGGCCACTCACTAATCCCATTCATGAAGGTATCGTCCTCATGACCTCATCACCTCCTAAAGGCATCACTTCTTAATACGATTGCACTGGAGATTTAGTTTCAACACGAATTTTGGAGGAACACAAATATTCAAAGTCTAGCACTATTTAATTGTAAAATTAATTAACTTTTCCTACTTTTAAACATGTAAGAAAGGCCATTCTAAATGAAATCGTTCTAGGTAGACGTCATTCCATCTCTGACAGACACACTAAGCCTTGGAGAGCCAACTATTTGTCCTTTGAAGTATTTGCTTAAATAGGCTAAGATTTCCTTACAATAGTCTTCTCTTCTATTAACCAATCAATTAATGCCAGACTCACACCACCTGGCCCTGAGTGGTACCCTGCACAAGAACAGCTGGCCAAGGAGGACTGATGGGAGCTGAAGTTCCTTGTGTGCTTCTACTGATTAATGATAAAGACCTTTTTATCATTCTATCATCCTTGGGGACACTGGAGGGAAGAAAGTTGCAACTGCAATTCAAAAGGATCCCTTTTGTTCATACACAGGAGTCATTCTCGAATTTATGAAGAGGAAATACTTCAAGGTTTACCCAGAGGTGACACTTTTTCCAATTTTCAAAAAGCCGCTTTTCGGGTGAGCACTGGCTCTGCACTGTTCCCTAACCATTCCTGAACCTGCAGTGTTCCATCACTTGTACCCCTAATGGTAACACAATTCTTCAACTTAAAACCGTGTAGATACAGTGTGGTCTCTGCCTCTGCTTCATCGTTCAAGGTTTGATTTTTTTCTTTTAACTATTCGTTGCTATAGTATCTTCCTTTATAAAATAGACATGACATTCAGGACAGTCTGTTCTCCAATGACTTTCAGAATTCTGATTACAGTATCACAAATACTGAAATGCCTCTGTAATATCCTATAACGTCAGCAGATTTTTGATCTGAACAATAAAGGTGTACTGAGATACCCAAGGACATTCTACTGCACTTTTAGAAGATCAGCTTTTTCCTTCTCTACACCTGTCAATCTTCTCACTTTCTTGGTTTCAGATTGTCTTGCCATCCTCTCTCCATGCTCTAAGCCATCAGTCATAACAAATATATATATATAAATGGATGCAGAATTCAACTGGCTAGATTAGCAAGGAACTTATCAGACTTTCAAGAGTCTGGTTAAATGTCTGTTTATTTCTATAGGGACTCTAGTAAACTTTCCATTCACACATCTTATTTTAGAGTTGAATAAAGAGATACTAAGAAGTTAAAGACTTGCCCAAGTTTAGACAGTTATTTAAGACAGAGCTGTGTCTAGAGCCTTTGTTTCCAAGCTACATTTAGAAATAGCCTTTAGGCTCCATGCTTCCAAACTCCTTTCAGGTTAAACAAAAACTCCTTTTCTCTTTTGAGCAAAACAGAAGAAACATATGTGGGTTGGATAGAAATGAGAGAGACTGGAAATGAGGAAATATTTGGTCAATGAGGCAAAGGGGTGAAATATTCACCTCAGTAAGTGAGAGAGAAAACTGGCTAGAAAAATACAGTATTAATATGACTGTTCAGAAGTAGAGAAAGCCCATTTGAAATTTTTTGTTACCAGATTAAAGTAGGGTTAGCTGGTATAGCAGTGTGATTTTTCCCAAATTAAATTCAGTTGTTTGGATAGATATGCAAAAATATCAACATTTTGCATTTAATTAACTTCTGGGTTTTGTTTTACAAGTAATAAAGAGGAAGCGAGGGGTCAGAAAGATGAGAATATATGCAAGACAATGACAATACTCAAGAACAATGCCATTTTAGTATAAGAAGGCAAGTGAAGATGTGAGAAAAATGTAGCTCAGTGAAAAAGAACTGATTCTGATGGGCCCAAATAATTGTTGAAGTGTGTATATTAGAGAGAAAATGATTTTGAAACATAAGAAGGAGGGATTATTTCAGTAAAGATTTCAGTAAAGATTTTAGCGGTTACATTACTGGTATTAAATTTTATAAAGCAGTGGAGGTAGAACAAAAAAGAGTAAGGCAGGTCCTAGAATCTGGAGAATGGTTGGTTGCTATATGAATGAAATAAAGAGTGGTAGTAGATACAGTCTGATGAGAAACTGAAGAGTAGCTAAGGATTTTGAAAACAGGTGGGAAGAAAAATTGTCTAAAAGAAGCCATGAGAAGCAAGTTCCTCAACTCAACTTCAAGGACCTGTTCTATGGAGTAGGGAGAAGAAAGTATCACCACTTAAGACAGATACAACAGTATATGGATCCTCAAGCGACAGTCACATTTTCATTAAAGTGGGAAGGTGGAAGGGGAGTTTAGAGACAGCATACATTTTAATGATGACAGAGGAAGAGATCAGGAGAAATAGCATGACAGTGTGTGAGTGAATGAGAAGTTGAGTCAGATGAGCAGATGGGCAAATCAACTCACATGAGGAGATGTGTAAGTGTACAGCATGAACTTTTAGTGGTGATGAGGATAGGAGATGTGGTATTGTCCATTCTGTTGGTCTCCTGGGAAAAGTTAGGTATTTTATATATATATACACGCACAAATACACACAATGGAAGTTTTTTATTTAAACTAAAACAAAACTATTTAGTCTTTTATAAGCTGTGAATAATCCATAAGATTCTAAAATGTGTCAATATATATTTTTTGCTTTTGTGTCATCATTTATTTCATCATAAGATAGTAAAAAAAGGAGATGGCTGGAATGCAAGTCTTTGTGCATCTAATTCAGAAACCTAGAGACACAGCTGCAAGAGGAGCTGTCAAAATTACTTAAGCTTTTTTCCAAAGGTGGTGATACGTCTTTCTTGTATAGTCACATTCCATGAGAATGAAAGAAATGATGAACATGTTAACAACATAACAGCAATACTTCATTTTCAAGAGAAGAAAGCATCACAAAACTAAAACAGTGTTTTTCTTTTCCTCTAGGGATTCCTGTTATATAATTTCCATTTTAAATGAAGCAAAAATATTTCCAATAACCAGAGAAACACTTAAAAATTAAGAAACACTTGTTCTAGTTAATGTGTCTGAATAATACCAAGAAAAAAGTCTCCCCCAGGAGGTCATTATTATTCAAAAATTACTCTAATTAGGTCATGAATACATTAGGCCTTATTCAGCGCCAAAAAGAGAAAAAATAGAATTGGAAATGTGACACACATAACACTCCCAATGTGTTAGGGTGATTTTATTCCAAAATGCCATTAAAAGATGAAAAGGTCACCCTGTAGGGAAGTAATTGGTACAGCACTCTTGTAACTGATTAAAGGGGCTTTCATTTAGGCATTTTTGTCTTTCTTTTCTTTCAAAAGGGGTCTTTCTAGATAGAAAATATATATGTATGTGTGTGTATAATGTGATTGAATAGATGTTTGGCTGTTTTAAAACAGTAACACAGAAAAAGGAAAAAACAGAGCTCTTGAGAAATGAAAATAGACACACTTGTAACACTCAGTATATAAATTGCATAGAATATCTTAAGAAAACATAAAAAGGCATAGATATTTCCTTGTATTTGTTTTTCATTTAATTACTCCATCTCTGTGGTTTCTTTGAATATCTGCTGCATAGACAAGTTCTATATTTAATTAGAGAAGAGTTTAAAATTTTAATGAGTTGGTAATGCCCAAAGTAAGAGGCTAGAAAGTTTAGTCTTTATTAAACAAAAAAAAAGACTTAAGAAAATCTGATAATAAATCCCCTGATTTGTCTGATCATTGAATTTGTCAATTTCTAGCAAGCCATATTAAACTACATATAACTAAACAAAGGAAAACATCCACAGGGCTTACACGTGCATCTGTACCTTGTTAAAACCATACAAAAGAGGGACATTGATCAGTTGTATGATGATTTCTGCTTTTTCTATATAATTGCATTATTAATGCAGTTTTTTTATAATCACAGGTTGTAATGTTCATAATCAAAATTGCTATCTTTAAAATCTGCCAAAGTACTTACCATATGCACAAGATTTCCATCTCAAAGACATGGTTCCTGTCTCAGTTCATTTGTGCTGCTATAACAAAATACTGATGATTGGGTAATTTATAAAGAAGATAAATTTATTTCTGACAGTTCCGGAGGCTGGGAAGTGTCAGATCAAAGCCCCAGCATCTGCTGTTTGCTGAAGGTCTCCTTGTGGCTCCTCACATGGAAGAAGGCAGAAGGGCCAAAATGGGGATAAACTCTGTCCTCACATGGCAGAAGAGCAGAAGAGGACAAACTCACTTTCACAAGCCCTTTTTCTAAAGGCATTGATTCATTTATGCGAGTGGGCCCTCATGATCTAAAACAACCCCTAAAAGGCCACATCTTCCAATATGGTTGCATTGGGGATTAGTTTCCAACTTACGAATTTTGGGCGACACATCCAGACTATAACAATGCCTAGATATAAGACCCTAAAAACTCGGTATTTTTTCCTCTATTCTTAACTTACAAATATTTTATGTCTTAGTATTCTTTAAGGATTCTAAGAAAGAGTGACATAAAAGATTATACAAAATGTCTAAGTGATTTTTTCCTGATAATACTTAACTCACACTTTCTCATTCCTTCATTTAGTCACTAATTCATTCAACAGTATGTACATTTAATTCTAACTTTTTATTGTGACACAATATCAGACTTACAAATGAGTTGCAAAATTTCTCATACTACCGCCACTCAGATTCCTGTGTGTATGCATGTGTGTTCATGTGTGTACATACTTGTATTTACATGTATATATATTATATATACACATATATAGGTGTGCATGCACACAAACAGACATATATATATATTCTAAACCATTTAATAGTAAGTTGCAGACATGCCTTTTACCCGTAAATGGATTTTGGAATGAATTTCCTAAAAACAAGGACATTCTTCTACATAATCACAGTATAATTATCAAAATCAGGAAAGTAACATTACTATGATAACATTATCTAATTTACAGACCTTATTTACATTTTTCCAGTTGTTCAATAGCTACCGTTAGAAAACCTAGGATTTTATTGTACATCACACAAAATAATTAACTACTTATGAGAAAGTGAAAGGTACCAAAGAGTTTGCTTATGAGAATCCATTTTGTTTTAGTGGCTAACATAGTTGGTACCTTCTAATTCAATAAATAGGTATTGTGTGTAAAGTTTTTATATAGAAAAAGTAGTAATAGCTCCCATTTGTTGAGTGCTTTCAATGGGTTAGACACTTACACTAATGTGAACTCTCTAATTTCAGTCTCACAACAATCTTACAAGGTAGATTTTTTTTTTAATAGAGGAATAAACAAGGGCTAAGAGAGATTAAGCAGCTTGTTTGGTTACAGAGCAAGTGAAATGCAGACCTGGAATTATCTTCCAAATCATTATTCTGAAATCTCATTCTTTTATTTATTATGCCATATTCCTCACAGTGTGAAAGAACAGACATTGATGATGGATGTCCTATTGTCTTGGCACTTATAATCTTCCTGAAAGAAATATGCAAAACATATAAACTCAGAACATTATAAAAAAGAAGTCTGTCTTCATTTAAAGTTGTAACCCAACTGTTACCCTATCCCTGGTGCTTCAATTCTTCTGCTTCTCACCTGTTTTTTCCATAACATTTATCATTGTTGATCTCAGTATATTATAGATCTTTACTATGCTAATTATCATGTCTCTTCACACAGGAATGTAACTTCAAGAGAATCTTAATTCTGTTTTTTTTTTAATTTTGAAGTCCCTAGCATATAGAAAACTACCTTGCATGAAGTCATTAGTAAAAGATTTGTTGAAGACATGATTAAATTTCATCAAATGCTTGATTTTATAGATGAGAAAGGTCAAGTCCTGAAAGATTAAGTTGCTCATGATCAGAGTAATTTAATTTTTATTTTTAATTTATTTTTATTTTTATTAGAGATTGAATTTCACTTTGTCACTCAGGCTGGAGTGCAGTAGTGTGATCATAGCTCAATAACGCCTTGAATTCCTGGGTTCCTCCTTCCTTGGCTTCTCAAAGTGTTGGGATTACATGCTTGGCCTAGAATAATTTAATGACATGAAATGTCATTAAGTTAAAAGTAAATAGAAGTCACAATGAGTGACACAATCATTGATGAAGGAGGAAGTGATCAGAACTGGGTTCTGGTGGGAGAGTGTTGAAGGAGAGAGACCATAAACAACAGGTGAAAAACCTGTAGTGAACAAAGACCCTGGGAGGAAAACTGACAGACCAAATTAACTGGACATATTGCATGACTAGCTGTAGAAGAAAGATCATGATGGGAAATAATGAAAGATCAGACTTGGCAGTATTTCTGCCAGATTATAAAAGAGTTTTCTTTGATATAGAAAAGTCTCCTTTCCTATAGGCAAAGTAAATTGGATATTTTCTGGTAGTACAACAGTTAAATAATCAATGACATAAAGGCTAATCCCATTTCCACTTTAAGCGAAAGCATTACAGCTAGCAAGAATTAAACAGTGATGTTCCAAGGTTAATTTGTATGTATATCTCTCATTTTCTAAGTTGGTCTCTGGTTTTATGAATTTGATACATCATTGCTCAGGGAATGATTGAATGGATCGTACCTTCAACTCATGTTCAGTAATTCTAATAAACAGTTAAGGAAAATACTTCAGTTAAGTTAAATAGTAAAAAAAATGGAGGCAGATGTCAAAAAATTAGGTCAAGGAAGACATGTGTATGGTTAACTTTTGGCACAAGAAACTAGTGAACTGAGAATCTGACCATGTCTCCTTTTTGAGTTCAGTTTACACAAATCTACTTCAGCTTTGGAGTAGTACAAATTCTGGAACAGGCATCATTTCTCAGTCATCCTGACTTTGATGCCATGCTGAATAACTCCATGTGCTTTGACATTAAGAAGGCTCTGTAAGTTTATAAAGTATGGTGTATTTCCACCAAAACAAATAAAACTTCTACTTATTTTGCATCATACTGTTTATAAATATTATCTTTTCTAACTATTTGATTTGTTAAAGATTATTATCCTCATTTTATATATAGGAAAACTGAAGCTGAGAGGGGTTGACTGTACAAAGTCACACAGTGAATATAAAAAACAAGATTTTTGCTTAGATTTCTTGGCTTTAATATTTCTGTTGTTTCCATTACATGCTCCAAGACCCCAAATCAGTTTTCTTTCCCTGCTTATCTCTGTGATAAAACAAGAAATATACTTCCTCATTTGCTACATAGTCATCCCATGGTTGAGACTAGGTATTTAGGGTATTATGGACTAATAGCAACTGAAACTACTGCTTTTTTCTGCTAGTATTTGTGAGACATTTCCTGATGACATTATGAAGTGGAAAAAGGATATGCCATTCTTACTGCTGGTTCATGTGTCTCTCCTTTATTCATTAAAATGTTTATATTACTATACCTACTACTAAATTAACACATGTTGTTCAAACAAGAAGCCAAAGGTTGTGAAAGAAGGAAGATAAAAATCTTCTTCCTTCACACTCTGGTCCCTTTCCATTTCCAAAATGAAATCCCTGCTATCAGCTTGTGTGACTGTGTGTGAGAGTGTGTGTGGGGGGTGTGTGTGTGGTGTGTGGTGTGTGTGTGTGTGTGTATGTATCAATTTTCTTATAGTATATTTTATACAAATAAAATTATGGTTATGTTATTTACATCTTAATGCATTTTGAAAAGCTTTTAATACTTGCATATATGAAAATTATTCACTCAAGTGCCAAAATGTAACAAATTCAACCAGTCCCTATTTATATACATCTAGGTCTTTCAGTTTTCCTGCTATTAAAAAGTTTTGCAGTGAAACCCCATCTCTACTAAAAAGACCAAAAAATTAGCCAGACATGGTGGTGCACACCTGTAGTCCCATACACTTAGGAGGCTGAGGTAGAAGGACCGCTTGGGCCTGGGAGGCAGAGGTTCCAGTGAGCCAAGGTCTAGCCACTGAACACCAGCCTCGGCGACACAGTGCGACTCTGTCTCAACAACAAAAAAGGGCAACTTGCAACATATATATTTGTGCATGTCTACAAGGAATCTAGGGGAGAAAAATCTTAGAAGGGAACTGATGGCTCAAAAAGTATGTAGATAATAATTTGGTAGATACTGCCATTTTTGTCTTCGAAATTATGCACCAATTTATATTCCCATCACAGAAATATGTTAGTATGCACTGCCTTATGCCCCCTTCAATTCTCAAGACCATAAAACGTTTTATTCTTGCCAATCATAGTAGTATCTAATTGTTGTTTTAATTTGCATTTATTTGATGTTAGGGTGACCAAGTATGCATTTATACTTCTTTTTCTGTCTGATCTCTGTTCATGCCTTTTACCTATTCGTTGTTCTTTTAAATTTTTTAAGTTGTAAGAGACCCTTGTATGGTATACAAATTACCTTTATTTTTTCTAAATAACATTTTCTAGTTTATCATTTATCTTTTGATATATTTGGCTGTACAGATATTTAATATTTTTATATCCTAAACATATTTTCATTATGACTTATATTCTTTCTGTCCTCAGATAGTACTTCATCAGCTCAAAATTTGAAAACAAAAATGTTTTAAAATTCTTCTTGCTGTTTAAGGGCTCATTTAACATTAAAACCTTTGACTCATCTGGAATTTATTATGACACAAGGAGGTATGAGTCCAGTACATTTTTTCCAATTGCTAGCCAGTTGCCACAACATTTACTACATCCAGTTTGCTCCTCCCCTTTGAGATATAAATTCTTATTTAACGGTTAATCTATTTACAACCTCTCTGTTCTCTCCCATTACTCTGCCTTCCTATTGGTAAGTCAATCTTAAACTACATATTTAATGCTTGGGTTTTGAAATGTCTATATCTGAAAGATTCCCCATCCTCCCAAATTATTTTGGAAGTGTTCTGGGTATTTTAATGTCACTATTTCTAGAAATACTTCAGTTCATATTATTTTTTCAAATTCTCCCAAAGTCTTATTGCTATTTTGAGATTGCAATTATAAATTTTGGGGCATATTGCAATTTTTATAAAATTGAATCTTCCTATTCTCAAAGAGGGTATGCATTTTTGTTCATCCAAGACATTTTTGTTCTGCAGTAGAGTTGTAACATTTTCTTTTTATTGGATCTACACATTGCTTATTAAGCTTGCTCTAAGATAGCATATCTTTCTGTTTTAATGAACTGAATTTCTCATCCACTAACTTTCCCTTTGTTTTTAATTACTGTATATCATAATACCATAATCAACCACCTTTTAAGATTATTTCTACTGGTTTTTAGTTGGTTTATACGTGTGAATAGACATATATAATGTACAAATATAACAGTATTTCTTTTTCAATTATTTTTATTATTTCATTTTCTTACAGGAATAAGCTTGAATCAATTTTTATATCATATATATATATATTTTTTTTATAAAACTTCATTATCTACAACATCCAAAATAATGTTTAACAAGGGTAATAAGGGTACTGTTTCCTTTTCAGAACAGTAATGGAATAACTTCAGTGTTTCACCAAGGCCTGGTTTTGAATTTACAGAATGTATTCATGTCATGTCAGTTAAGTTTGCACCCTTTCAAGTTAGACAAAGGTGTTTTAAATTGCATTTAAGTTTGAAATGAAGGTTAAATTTTCCAAGTGCTTTGAACTTCAACCAAGATAAATATATTAACCTATTAATGAGCTGAAATATTTAAATAGATTTCTTATTATTGAGCCATCCTTGCATTTCTGAAACAGGCCTCATTTGGTCATAGTGTAACATTATATTCATTTGCACCTGAATTCATTTTGGTGATACTTTCTTTATTCTACTTGTATATTCACATGACAAAATTTCTTTTTTTTCATAATTGAAATTTTTTTAATAAGAAAATGGGTTGTTTATTGTATTAGAGGTATTCTCAATGAATATTTCAAAGAAAGCCCTAAGAGCATTTCTGGTCCTGCCTCTGTCTTGATAGTTGGCTATTTGACAATCTTCTTAGTATTTCTCCTTAGTGATATATCTGATTATATATTACATATGTAATTATTTCGGTTTAATTTTTAATTTCCTTAAAAATTTTTATTTAACTCATATTTTCAAAGTATTTTGAAAAAAAATTAAGAGTATTCATTTATTAAATTTAAAATCTGTTTTATTCTCAGGGGTGATTTAATCTGTTCTTATTTCTAATTTTGGTCATTTTGCCTCTCTTTTCTGGATTATGTGATTTCTTTTTTTCTTTTATTTTTTGGGGGGGCAGGGGGCTACATTTGCTTTTGTTTTCTATTCTTTCAGTTGAACATTTCCCAAATATATTGTTTAGTCATGTAGCCAATTCAGGCTATGTATTTTCCTCCAAACACATTTTAAGGTACATGACAAAAGTGTTAATACAATCACTATTTTCTAGATATTTTGTGCTTTTGTTTTTTAAATATAAGTATTGTTAAAAATATACATTCAACTTATTTTGTTTAACTTTTATGTTATTAGATACATTACTTTTTTTTGAGTCAGGGTCTCACTGTCACCCAAGCTGGAGTGCAGCTGCACAATCCTGACTCACTGGAACCTCTGCCTCCTGGGTTCAAGCAACTGTCCTGCCCTGGCCTCCTTAGTAGCTGGGACTTCAAGCAGGGGCCACCACTCATGGCTGTTTTTTTTTTTTTTTTGTATTTTTAATAGAGACAGGGTTTTGCCATGTTGGCCAGGCTGGTCTCCCAACTCTTGATCTCAAGGGATATATACCCCTGGCCCTCTTTGGCCTCCCAATGTGCTGGGATTACAGGTATGAGCCACCATGCCTGGACACATTACTTTTTCTTTTTGTCAATGGTTTATAACATAATCATAATTTGTCAAAAAAAAACTATATATTTTTAAAAAAAAACAGAAGTTAATGTGGTTTTATTACATAAACTTGATTCATAGGAAGCATTACAAAGAAGCTACCAGAAGACAAAGGTGAATTTACCAAGGTCTCAATATACAAATCAGTATGTATTTTTTTAAATTATACTTTAATTTCTGGGATACATGTGCAAGACATGCAGGTCTGTTACAGAGGTACACACATGCCATGGCAGTTTGCTGTACCCATCAACCCGTCAGCTATATTAGGTATTTCTCCTAATGCTATCCCTCCCCTAGCTCCCCATCCCCACGACAGGCCCGGGTGTGTGATGTTCCCCTCCCTTGGTCCATGTGTTCTCATTGTTCAACTCCCACTTATGAGTATTTTTTTCTTTTGTTCAAATTTACTGAGGTTTATCTTGGAAGGTAATGTATGTGCCATTTTTGTAAATAATCTATAATTGTTTAAAGGTAAACTCTATTCTCTGTTTTCAGGAACTTAAGTTTGATACGTACTTAAGAGATCAAATTTATGAACCATATTATTCAAATTCTCTAGGGGCTTATCCACATACTTAATGATTTATTGAAAGTGAACTTTACAAAACTGAATTAAAACCACAATTGGGAAGAGGAAATTTAAAAGTAAAAAGGCCATAGCAGTGCTACATTAAAAAAATTAGGTAAATTAAATATGCTTCCAAATTATGTGTCTTCTGAATTAAGAGCTGTCTAAAGACCTGTAGTGTATAAGCGTGTCTCAAAGATCTTAGTGGTACATTTTGAATTAGCATGTTGCTCAGGTTCCTGTATGTTTTGTCAAGGGCAAACCCAGAAATAGTCATGTCAGGAAAAGTCTACAGGTTGGTAATCAATGTCTCTCAGGCAAAGAAGAAAGCCAGGACAGCCACTTCTCCTGAGGACCTTGAAGCTTTCTGCTAGATGCAGGGCTTGCTAAGCACAGCCCATTCTGTCCTAGTTTTCCTGGGGACGATCTGATCATTATGATTCCATCAAATAACCTACTACTCGAAACTTCTAAAGCATGACCTTGCTCTAAAATCCCCATGAAGAAAAAAGTCATTAAACCTAAGCTTAACACTTTTCCCCTAATATTTCATTTTTCAATTTTTATTTGCTAGACTACAGTTAACATGGATAAAAACAGATCATATAAGTGAGTTCTAACACAGAGCTTCGTTAAAGTATAACAGAAAAATGCTCTCTAGATGTGTGACGGAAACCTGGTGATTGCACAGGTGGCTCATTTCCACCAACAAGAGTTCAGCTTTCTCTCTGGGCCTTTTTGTGTGTATGTGTTTCTCAAATATTTTCAGAAACTGCCAGCATGCTCTCTCTTTGTTACAAGATTATAAAGTGAAGCTGAGAAATATGACATGGATTCAGAAATGACAGATATCTAGGAGTGAACGAAACATAAAGGAAGACAGAGCACCATTTCCTTTTACTGATTAAAAAAAAAAAGACATTTTCTCTGTGATGAAGGCTCAATTCTAAATACTTTGTTTTAATACTATTATTTTTACTATTTATTAGTAATATTATTATGACCCAGAAGGAGTGCCTACAACTTTCATCACTCATGCCTTCAAAACATTATGGAAACAAATTAGAAACACTATTTTCAGCATAGCTGTCTTTCCGCATCTCACCTCTGCTACCTATTGAGTAAGACTTGTATGTTGGCTTTGCTAGAACATGGAATATCATAAACTGGAAGTTCTGGAATGCTGCTGAGGGCAGTGTTTCTCAACATGAAGTTCTCAACCACCTGTATCTGAAGCATCTGGGTACCCTATTTCTGTTGAATCAGAGCTTATGGCGCAATTGTATATATTACTTATACATATGGTTGAAATAATTGTGGCTTCTGCCATGTCCTTCAATGGCAAAAATCCTAATTACTTTGGATTACCAAACATATATACATATATGTATGCATATCACATAGATCACACACACGTGCACACACACACAATGAGAGAAAGAGAGAGAGAGAGTCTGTCTTTGCCTCCCAGCCTGGAGTGCGGTGGTGTGATCATAGCTCACTGCAACCTTGAACTCCTGGGTTCAAGCAATCCTCCAACTTCAGCCTCTGGAGTAGCTAGGATTACAGGTGCATGCCACCATGTCCAGCTAATTTTTTTTTTTTAAAGGGACAGAGGCTCGCTATGTTGCCCAGGCTGGTCTCAAACTCCTGGCCTCAAGCAATCCTCACACCTGAGCCTCCCAAAGTGCTGGAATTACAGGTTTGAGCTACTGTACCCAGCAGAAAATGATTACTTTTAACAAACCACCCAGATGCTTCTTAGGCATATGGAAATTCCACAGCCTTTAGAGATTGTGTTGTCAAGCGCCTTCTGCCTTATATGCAGTGACACTATTATGTAGAGTTAACTAATTTGTTTTAAGAAAAGTACTAGAATGGTCTCATGCCTTAATAACTATGCCTGTGTGATGGTAACTGTTAATTCTTTAACTGCATGTCAGGGAATTGTACTACATGGAAAACATATCACTAAATCTCTTGGGCTTGGTGGGGCCTCTTAAAGCAAGGTTTAAACAGAGTTCTCGTTATCTGTGGTTCTATTCTGGGCACTTGAAACACAAAAATTCCAAAATATCTGTCTTTCTGAAGCATATCTTCTATCTTGTGTTGTACTTGAAGTTATGATCTTTCTAAAATTACATGTAAAATATTATGCCTATGCACCTCTTACAAGGGCTACTACTTGTCCAAAGAGATTAAAAATGGAATCAGTTGCTCCTCAAAATGCATGGAGCCATTTCTGCCTCTCTATTGTCTTGGGGATACAGGAGCTCAGTTAGAGTTCTCTGGCCTGGCTGTCATCTGGGAAGGCATCAGTGAGCATTTCTGTGTTTTCTGCCGTAACTCAACTAAAGGTTGAGCTCTTCCCTCTGCTAAGCTTAGCTGCCTCTTCTAACTAGGATTCAGGAGAATTAATGCAGGTATTTTAACACAAGATGATTTATTCACACACACAAAAAATACTGGAGTCATATCCTCTTATGCTCACTGCAACTGAGAAGAGGCTCTGAATTCTGAATGATAGTAAACTGCACGCACTTCTCCAGAATACAGTTGAGTTGAGTGCCATGTGCTGGGGCTGGTAATAAGGGAGAACAAGACAGGCAGGCACAGCTGGATATCCACACAATCCTTGCCTTCTCAAGTCTTATTTGTTCTTTGCAACAGCTCAGCTCTGGAGGCTGAAGAAAGCCTTACATTGAATGTTACTGTAGTAAGTTGCATAATGGACATTCAAAGATACCAAGTTCTAATCCTGAAATTAGTTAACTATTTTATTTGAAAGGAAGGGTCTTTGCAGATGTGATACAGTTTTCTGAGATGAGGAGATTACCCTGGATTATCTCAATGGGCCCTAACACCGTAAGTGTCCTTATAAGGGAGAGGCAAAGGGAAACGACACAGAAAACAGAAGAGAAGGTCAAGTGAAGATGGAGGCAGAGGTTGGAGGGATGTGGAGACAAGCCCAGGAATGCTGGGGTCACCATCAGAAACTGGAGCAGGTAAGGAGAGATTCTGCCCTAGACCCCATGGAGGCAGTACAGCTCTGCAGAGCTGTGGACTTCTGGCCTCCAGAACTATGAGAGAATACATTTCTGTGTTTTAAGCTGCCAAATTTGTGGTATTTGTTACAACAGCCTCGGGGAACTAACATAGTTCCCATGCCACCCAACAGATGCCTACTAAGATGTGCGAGTTATCTACGCAGTCTGGCTGCCTCTCAATGGAGAGCTCAGTTTTCCTTTACTTGTTCATGTATCTTTCCAATATGGCTTTATCAACCGAGTAGCTATACTTCTCTGTTCCTTGGCACATGAAAGAAACTAACACACTCTTGGATACCCTCTATCATCATCTGGCCAGTGTGTGCTTAATGCAAACAGTTTACAAAAGAGGTAAGTAAGATTTCATCAAAATTATTAAGATTTAATAAGGCAGGAACATTAAAAAAATAGTGGGAGTTAAAAAATTGTTTGGGTTTATGTATTTCCTAACCACCCCCCACCCAAAAATGTTAACGAACCTAAAAATTGTGGCACAAAATGGAAGACTAATGTTTTGACAGACTTACTGGAATTTGCTTATATATATGACAGATTAGATATGGCCAAAATTTATTTGTAGTTCCTCCCATCAAGAGGTGGAATCTCTTCCTTCATCTTTTGACACTGGGTTGGCCTGTGCTTTGCTTTGAACAAAAGAATATGTCAGAGTGAAAGCTCATGAGTTCCACAGTTTAAGCCTCAAGAGACCTTACAGATTCTTCCTCATCCTCTTATGACACTGCCCAAACAACAGCATGCAAAGAAGCTAACCTACTGGAGAATGAGAGTTCCTATTAAAAAGAACAGGGCATCCTTCCTTCAGGACCAACTGCTAGATGTGTGAATGAGTCTAATCCTGTATCTCCTAATCCAGAGGACTTTCCCCTTAATAAAACCACACAAGTGAGCCTCGGTAAATCCAGCAAAACAAAACAAAAACTAACAAACAAGAAAACCATCTGATCATCTCAGAACTATGAGAATAAGCAACTTAATCCTAGGATGGTTTGTTATGCAGCAAAAGATAACTGATAGCAACCTCTGAGGAGGAGTGTTTTCCTTCACAGAAGCTTTCCTGTCAGAATTGCCTTCACATTCTATTGAGAAACAACACCCACCGGCCTGAATTCCCTCCCTTGCCTTTGTAATTCATATGTTCAAGTTCCAACCCCAGTACTTTAGCATGTGACTGTATTGGGAGGGTCCTCAATGCAGTAATTTTAAAATGAAGTCCTGGGGGTGAGCCCTAATACAACATGACTGGTGTTCTTATAAGGTAGAAGAATTTGAACACAGACATGTGTGGAGGGAGGGAAGACAATGTGAACATTTAGGGAAAAGATGCCGTATGGTCATCTATGAGCCAAGGAGAGATTCCTGGAACACATCCTTCCTTCACAGCCCTCAGAAGAAACCAACTGTACTGACACCTTCAATTCAGACTTCTAGTTACAGAACTGAAAGAAAAGAGATTTCTGCCATTTAAGCCACCCAGTCTGTGTGTGTGTGTGTGTGTGTGTGTGTGTGTGTGTGTGTGTTTGTTGAGACAGGGTCTCATTCTGTTGCCCAGGATGGGGTGCAGTGGCATGATCTTGGCTCACTACAACCTCCACCTCCTGGGTTCAAGTGATTCTCCTGCCTCAGCCTCCTGAGTAGCTGGGATTATAGGCACCTGCCACCACACTGGGCAAATTTTTTTGTAGTTTTAGTAGAGATGGGGTTTCACCATGTTGGCCAGGCTGGTCTTGAACTCCTCACCTCAGATGATCCACCCACCTCGGCCTCTTCCAAAGTGCTGGAATTACAGGTGTGAGCCACCGTGCTCGGCCAGTCTGTTTTTTACAGCAGCTCTAGCACATGAATACAGTCCCCCTACCCTGATGCATATACAACCTTCATGTCTCCTTTTAAAAGTTTAAAAATATTAAAGTTAAAATGGTTTTGCTGAACTTGAATATCCATCTTTTTAATAGACTTGGCTTACTCTTAAAGAATACAGATTTGCTTCACTTAGGACAATCGAAATAACATGCAAGAGACTCTAGAAGCAATTTTCAAGAAAAGAGCTCCTAAATATTTTGAACAATGACAACATAATTAGAAAATATATCACTTCTTTGTTTAGTACATTGAAGAGAAAAACCCAATTTTTTTCTAACAAAAATTGTTCTTCTTTTATAGTCACATGTTTAATGCATTTCACCTTCTCATCTTTATGGTACATATTTTCCAGGATAGCTCTAGTCTATGTAAACGTCTACATTAACCAGAGAATAACATGCTTGTAGAGTTAAACAAATACTCTCCGACAACGACTCAGATACATTTCATGAGTTCTGTTTAATCTAAAACAGTTCCAACTTCCTAAACATGTGCCTCCACCCCTCTTCCACACTGAGCATTAAGTAGGAAAAACTTTATCAGCAAGGGAGATAATGAAAACACCCAAAAAGAATTTTATTATCCCAATCGATGAGAAAAGAAAGGGTGCCAGTTAGACAAAAAATTTAATAAAGGAAGGATTAATTTCTGCATTCTCAGGTAGTTTCCAATTCAATGCTTCCCTTGCCGTCTCTCACAAGATATGTAAGTAAATGAAAGAGTTACGGCTACAGATTTAATAACGGCTGTTTGTGAAAACATAGATGTACAATTCCCTACCACTTTTTCCCACAATTAAATCTCAGGGAAATTGCTCTTCTATTTTAATATGAATCTACAGTGGTGACAGTTATATAGAAGATTTATGTCAGAAAAACCAAAAATATGATTCTTTTCCACTAGTTTTACAGCTGGAAGAGTACTAGTTAATACAACTTAGTTTATATTCCCTTTTTGTTGACTGTGTTTCAGTTATCTGTAAGAAATAGTGCCACTCCTTTCTAAGACAATGGCCTACAAGGCTTAAAGAATATTAGCTCTGGGAAGAATTGTAATAGTAATTTTTTTGCCTACTCAGTCTAACATAAATCAACAAGTCTTTGTCTAAGTTAGGAGTGTCTTTCTCTAAATGCCCAGGTTAATATCTAATTGTCTCTACATGGTAGAAAATGGCAAGGTTGTCATGACAACTGGGTGGAAAGTTTAGCTAGAATAATGTTTTCTTTTAAAAGAATGAAGCAATTTCAATCTCTTTAGTGCTATCTGGAATTATAGAAATTGCTTTATACCCCCATTTTTAGATTGCAGGAGGTGATTGATTTTTTTTTAAAAGTGACTTACAGGTTTCCTTAACACCATTTGTGAATCAGTGTTTTTGTTTTTTTCTTTTCTTTTCACCTGTTTTTTTTGGTATAGGAATTCTACCCTCTTGAATGAAGCAAATGGTCCTCTTGTTCATTAGTTCACTGGACATTTAGCACCTGAATAAAATGAATATTTAGCTACAATTCATTTGATTGGTATATTGTAAAACTATCTCAGAAATAAATCTCTGATTACTAAATGAAGAGAAACAGTACTTTTGCTTTTCTACTTTGCAAGACAGAAAATGAGCTATGTATCTTGAAATTTCCACATGCATGCTAACACAACAGAATAGCTCTGATCTTTGGAAAGGAACACACAATTCTCTTTGATTTTTTCCTCTCTCTCTTCAGTAAAATTTCTTTTTTGGGCATGAACTCTCCTAGTTCCTCACGATCATCTAATTATTTACAGTGTTGTCTTTTGTCATTGTTTTTGTACGTTCTGGACACATAAGGGGCTGAGTGCCCTGGACAAATAATTAAAATACGTATAACCTTTGTAGTTCATTAGAACAGCAAAAGGGAAGGGGTCATTTTCATAGTAGGCATTTCTGGGGATACTGGACTCAAAGGGAGAGGACATTTTTGTAAAAATTTGCCATAGATTTTGTTATCACTGTATTTATCTTTTCTATTTCAAGACTTAGCAGGGAAAGGCTCAGCAAATGAGCAATTGCTGAAAAGGGCAACAAGATTTCCAGAGAAGAACATAGAAAGTACCAGAAAAGTTGGTTTCTAGGATCTGGCCACCAAACTGAGATTTGGGGGTAGTGTCCCCACTCTTTGGATAGGAACTAGTAAGATCATACCAAGGCTCAAGTTCCAACATGACTGAGGTCTCTAGTGCTTATGTTCTGTCCACTCAGTAGGTCAAAACCAAGAACCTATAAAACATACTGATTTCTCCATTTTTCCTCATCTTTCACATTAAATCATTTGGCCAAACATGTTTGTTCTGTTTCCAGTAAAATCTTCCGTCTGTCAATCTTTCCAAACCACCATCTTCACTGACTAATACCCTTACAACATCAACCCTAATTCCACTCTTTCTCCTTACCCATTCGTCCTCTGCCTAATAGCTAGAATATTATTTTTAAAACAGTTCAATTCATTTAATTCCCCTATTTAAATATCTTCAGTAGCGTCTCCATTGCACAAAGAACATGAACCCAACTCCATCATATGTTCAAGAAAGCCCTGCATGATCTTTTCGCTTTATACATCTCTAACTTTATCCTCAATCTCTTCCCACTTGTTCACTATGCTGATGACTACTCTCTCTTCGTTTGTGCTCAACAAACTGGGATGTTGCTGAGCTAGCAGATGGGGCCAAGGAGGCCAGCCTTACAGAGAAACACCGAACTGCAGATTGGGAACAAGGCAGAACCTAAGGCAGAACTCTACCTTGATGTACTTTTATTCCCTTTCTCACCATCACTCCTGTTTTGACTTCGTAATTATTCTGTCAATACTGTGGAAGTATGTAAGCCTTTGAAGTGATTTGAATACAGGGAAAGGATCCTCGTAGTTGAAAACCTGTATACAGAAAATAAACGGCCCAAGTTAGAACTCTATAATCTCCACTGAATCTTGTGCTAGAATCTTCACAGTGTGTGTCACTAACTGATGAAATTTGATTTATAAAGACACATGCACACGTATGTTTACGGCAGCACTGTTTACAATAGCGGAGACTTGGAACCAACTCAAATGCCCATCAATTATAGACTGGATAAAGAAAATGTGGCACATATATACCATGGAATACTATGCAGCCATAAAAAAGAATGAGTTCATGTCCTTTGCAGGGACATGGATAAAGCTGGACACCATCGTCCTCAGTAAACTAACACAGGAACAGGAAACCAAACATCGCATGTTCTTGCTCATAAGTGGGAGCCGAACAACGAAAGCACATGGACATAAGGAGGGGAACATCACACACTGGGGCCTATTTGGGGGTGGGGTGAAACAGGAGGGAGAGCATTAGGACAAATACCTAACGCATGTAGGGCTTAAAACTTAGATGACAGGTTGACAGGTGCAGCAAACCACCATGGCAAATGTACAACTATGTAACAAACCCGTACATTCAGCACATGTATACCAAAACTTAAAATAAAAATTTAAAAGGAACTTATAAACAAAGAAATTTGAGACTCTCACTCAGTTTAAGTGGAATGAATGAAAGCACTGGAGATTAAGGCAAGAAAAAGAGTACCTGCAGGAATCAGGAAGCAAAAGCAAACATCTCTCCACTCCATCTTGGGGGCTGATGACAAAAGCCAGGAGGGCCCCTTTCCCTGCAGGCACCCTTCCTGTGAAGAAACAAGTCTAGAGTAGAGCAATTAGAAGAAGCACATGGAGAGCATTGCCAAGTGCCCCCCTCACTACCTTAATCAAAATATTTCCCTTTCACGAGAAGCTCATTTAGAGAAGACGTAATGAGCTGGTGTCACCTCGATTCTCCAGGGTTAGTCGTGCCATGTGAGCCCGCCAGCATTTCATGCTCCAGTTTCAGCCTCCTCTTTCCTCACTGCCTAGAGTAGACAAGGCTGTCACTTGGAAGATGAAACACATTTGCAAATTAATTAACTTTGTCCAGCAACTGGAGAATTAGATTTCTGCTAAAGGTCTGTCTGAGTGATGGATTCTCAAGACATTGAAGGAATTAAACACCACTTTTTTTTCCTTTTTACTTTTGGATTGTATAGGTATCATTGTTTCACTCCTTTCATCTGTCTTCCATTTATTACCACATTTCACCTACAAAGCCAGTGGAATTTGCTTTGGCAGATGATGACTCTTGTGAGAATTTTTAATCTCTATAAACTCTTATCAATTCATTACAAAACCAAGAAGCTAATAAATATTAGGCTGAAGAAGAGTAGGAGGCAGCTGCATTAGAACAGTACTTCGTAAAGATTTTCTTTCCTTGACTGGCTCTTTGTCCTGATTTTGAAATGCATGAGGACGAGACCAGCAGAATGTAAAATGAATACTGGAGTTTATAGAATCATGGGATAAACAGTGTAAGTCCATTAAGGGATTTTGGCAATTAAAAACCTAAGGCAGAGAGAAAGCATTTCTGATTCTCTCCTGGCCGGTATGCCAGTATGGAAACACAGTGTGTACTGTGTTGGACATGTTTACATGTTTTCACTTTGGGTTTACAACAATTTATTTTAAAAAAAGCACTATTTTAATGATACTGGCATGTACAGTCTTAGGGGAGTATTGTCCAAATAAAAACAGAGAAAGTTTGAAGGTAAAGTATTTCAAGGACATATTTACTCAGATTATGGTTAAAAATTAGCTCCTGGAACATGTTTTTTCTTTTTGTTAAACATCACATAGTGGATACAACAAAGAATCCTATCTCTATTACCATAAACTCTTAATAATGTATCCTGTCAAATGAACAAGTAAAAATATACTCATTGAGAGACCACATCCAAATAATGAATATGTACATGTGACTCATTTGTGAACACACAACACACAATGGTTAGACATTTAGGGTAAAGAAGAGGAACTGATCATTGAAATTATTTGTATTAATTTTAGCTTAATTTTTAAGGAGCAGAATATAAAGAAGAAATCCTGAAATCAAACAACCTGCTAAAATTGAAATAGAAACTGAAGATCAGCAGTACATCTTTGATATGAGCCTCAGTAGACAAGAAGTCCTTTTTTTTTTTATTCTTATAAAGTCTTTCTCAAACTTAAGGGATATCTAGCAGTCGAATCATTAAGATCAGCTTCTTGGTATTATGTTAGTCAGTTATTTCAGGAAAATGTTTAAACAGTCAAAGAAGTCAAAGAAACTATCTCCTTCTTCTTAATGATTCCCCAAAACAGAACTTAGGTAAATCTTGCAGCCTCTCCTGAGCTGAATAAAACGAGGCCACCCTAAGAAAAGTAAAGCTTTAAAGTCGCAGAGGGTGGTTACGTAGAGCGGTGTTTCTCTGCCTTTGCGTGGAGAGATGCCGGAAAGGCAGCAGGAGTGAAGTGCTACTGAAAATGCCCCCCCTGGGATGACATATGACAATCCTATTCATACACTAAATATTTACTGCCATCATTTTTTTAAAAAAGCCTCTTTTTTGATATTTGATTCTTACAGTAACTTCTATTTAGCAAAATAATATTTTGCCTCACATAAAGCCATCTGAATTTTACCAGCTTGACATTTCAAAAGTTTTACTTATAAAATGATTATATGTTTTGCCAAATAGACCATTCTACCTAAGCACTTCAATAATGGCAAGGAAGTCTTGAATTTTATATCATTATAGTCTATGACAGGGTATACATGTAACGATTTGTATGAATGCGGTCATTTGCAAACCTCTCTCATTATGTGCTCTCTCATTGGTAAGCAAATTTCTCTTCTTGCTCCCCATCTACCATTACAGCTAAACCATGAGGTTTAGTGTCCCTGGGAAATGAGAAGACAAAAATGGGGGAAGTTGCATCCAGAGATGAAAAGAAAATGGAGAGATGGCCCCTTCCAGCCATTACACTGTGGAAGAAGGGCAAGCTGGCAGGCTATGGAAGTGGCTTCTGACTTTCATGTGTTGGAAAGGTTGCAGAGAAGACTAGACTCAGTAGAGCTTTGGCCTCTTTCCCTCACTTAATTTGCCTGGAAAGAAAGAGCTGTCCTGAGACACCCTGATCCAGGTCAGGGCAGGCAGTGCAGCTCTGGGGAAGGACAAAAGCTCAAGAGATAATTCTGAGGCTGAGTTCTTGGCGCCGCACTCTCGCATGTGGCATGCAAGGGATCCAGATGTTTCTGTGGGTTCTGTTAAATTGGCATGGGGGTGCTGAGAAAGTGGATACATTCTCAGAGGTCCAAGGTTGAAATAAAGAGGAAGCTGGCTAGAATAAGAGTCCAGTAGTCACTGTCAGCCCATCACCCCCAAAAGCTTCACAGGACTGTAATACCTCTGTGGTCATCAGTCTGAAGCCCAGAACAGATAGGGAACCCACTGCTGAAAGAGCCCCATTAATGACTTTCAGGCCTCATTCCCAGATTTTCATCTACTGCAGTTCTCTGAGCTCATCTACCTCTCATCTTGGAGCCAGACACCATGTTAAGCACCATCAGGAGAAAGTGGGATAAATGTGAAAAGCAGCATTTACTTACATCTAGATATGGGAAATACACTAGACAGACTGAAGTAGACTAGTGCATTGTTAATGGTTAAACAACATCCTCTCCATTCCACCTTAACTTCAGTCTATTTAGCAAGTGGAAGACGGTGAGAAATAAAACAACTACAGAACATTAAGACATTTCTTCTTGTCACCCAAGTGACAAGTGACGGTGTGTAAATTTCCAAAACAATTCAACACAATTGCACTAAAATGTAAATACAAACTATCCTTTCAACGGATACTTTTTTCTTTGAGTTTCTCCAACAGAACCCCTTTCCTTGTATGTTTTGAGAAGGTTATCAACATTCCTTCCTTACAATTCAGCGAAACACTGGCTGCTATGTCATGCCCAGGTATCAATAGCAGAACTTCTTTGCACTCTCCCTCCTCCTCTCTTCTGAATAATAGGAAACGTAAGAGTCAGCAGCACACATTGGATTTAGAATTGAAAGTATCTTTGGTTCCTTGCTAAGAATTAACTGTCTCTTAGGAACCACATCATCTTTTCATATGAGCTGTTATCAATTTTTCTTCCTCCTCTTTTTTATTTAGTCTTGATTTTTGTTTCTTCTCCCCTCCCAGGAACTCAAAGGATAAACTTTAATGATGAAATTTCACGCTCAGTCAACTTCTTTATGGTCACTTAAGAGGCATCAATGAGGTTATAGACCTGCTCTTGGGAGCACTGCTGTCTGTTTCATATTATAGTGTGGGTGGCCGAGGGTAAAGAGTGGTCAAGCACTAAGCAGCAGGCGCTTCCCCACCTTGGTACTCTGTCGAGTACATCATATTCCCAAATACAAAAATGGGAGTGTGACTTCCAAGCTTCTGTTTTGGAGCCTACAGAGAAAATGCTCCTATGTTTTTATTCACTATTCATTCAATCTAATACATAACCTTGCTTTGTTCTTTAATTAGTCCTTTACACCCTCTACTCATTTTTTTTTTTAAGTGACTCAGTTTCAACATGCTGACATTTTTGGCACAAGTGTTTCTGTCCCTGCGTCTTTCTTTACAATATCTCTTCTGTCCAAAACATAAGATACCTCTATCTCTGATTTTTTGAACACTAGCACATCTTTTTTCATTTTCAGCTTAGTCCTTGAAGATAATGTATGCAATAACCCTTTCATTCAGATGCATAAACAAGTACAGCCCACATTGAAATAGCATTTAACTAACTACAGAAACTGATTTTTTTATCACAAACTCAAATATTTGCATTTTAAATTTCTTTTGCCTACATTACACTCACTTATCAACTCTTGAAAGTTGCAGTGTATAAATATGCTAATTGCATTATGCTGCTAGTGCCATTAAGGTTTTAAGAGTAAAGAGACTGGGATTACATTTTACTAATGGCTGCACGATCTTGAACAAGTCACTCAACCTCTGAGCCTGAGTTTCCTCTGGAAAACTGACAAAGTATTACTTTTACCAATAGCTACTTTACAGGACTGTTGTAAAGGTTAAATGATAAAGGATGCAACTTCTTTGGCACAACAAAAACAACAAAATATATAGCAAGGCAGAGTCTTATTATTTTGATCACTTAATTCTTAAAAAAGTGAGAAACAGCAAAGGTAGTATTATCAACTTCAAAATAAAGAACAACCATTTATTCTGAGTAGTTATCAGAAGGAATGTATTTTTCAGACTTTTAATTTTGCCTATGTCCAGACCTGGCATCATTTTGATCAGAAGGCCTAAACTATATTTCTCTTTTTTTCTGAGACAGAGTTTTGCTCTTATTGCCCAGACTGGAGTGCAATGGTACGATCTCGGCTCATTGCAACCTCTGCCTCCTGGGTTCAAGTGATTCTCCTGCCTCAGCCTCCTGAGTAGCTGGGATTACAGGCATGTGCCACCACACCTGACTAATTTTGTATTTTTTAGGAGAGATGGGGTTTCTCCCCATTGGCCAGGCTGGTCTCAAACTCCCGACCTCAGGTGATCCACCCGCCTGGACCTCCCAAAGTGCTGGGATTACAGATGTGAGCCACTGTGCCAGGCCTAAACTATGTTTCTCTATTGATAAAAAGTAATTAAAGATATTACATGCAGTAAAATGTCATAACTTTAGGATAATTAACATGCTCTAAGTTTAACGTGGCATCTCCTGGAAGATTCCCCTCTGTCTTTTCCTTGCTGTCCCGTATCTCTTGACATAGGAGAAAACAAACTGGTAAAACAAATTCAATTGATTTGGAATTAAGTAACCACCCACCAAAACATGCTTTGCTTTTTAACATACAGAAAACCTATAAGGGAAGGTCTCAGTTTTTAATGAGTCTATACTCTAGTATAGAGTGTGTTATCACCTCAAAGGTCTTAGGGTTCTTTAAATGACCTATCTAATACTTGAGTCCTCTCTAGAATGGGACTTCTGATCCATTGTTCAAATAATTCTTAAGTACCTTCATAAGCAAATTTATCCCTTTTGTCTGGTCTGAATAAAAATTTTCCTGACATTAACTTTCCCAGCAGTATAAATACTACCATCATTAATTCTACCATCTTGAATTCTACCCTTTGTTCATGCTATGGACTAAATGTTAACCTTAAGTTGAAGCCTAAACCTCCAATGTGATGGTATTTGGAGATAGGTCTTTTGGGAGGAAATCAGTTCATGAGTCCTTCTTACGAAGATATGAAGAGACCAGCACTCTCTCTCTCCACCCTATAAAAGTACAATGAGAAGTCAATCATCCTTAAACCAGAATGATTTACCAGGACCCTTCCATGCTGGCAACCTGATGGCAGACTTCCAGTCTATAGAACTGTGAGAAATGCATGTTTGTTGTTTAAGCCACCTAGTCTATGCTATTCTGTTATAGCAGCCTGAACTAAGAAAGTAGCTCTTCACTTAAATCTTTTATTGTGAAATGGATGGGTGAATGCATTAATTGTTCAAAGAAGAAAGTGGGGAAGCAAGGAATTTATCAGGGAGGGAAGGCTCAATAATCAACGTAGGGCTTGATCTGGGCTTAAAAGAATGCCTCAGATTTAAATAAAGAGGGGAACAAAGCACATTCCAATAAGGGAGTAACACAGCCAAGGCTCAGAGGCAAAAATGAGGGCAACAGCCTCAGGGATTTTCTCTCAGGACTACTTGCAGTTTGAAAGGAGCTAACCTCAGAGATCAACACTTGCCTTAGGAGTGAGGACCAGAACTAACAACAGTAAAGACAGCAATACGCCGCAAAATTTCACTTGGCTCATGCATCCTGCCCCTGAAAAAGACGTGGAGGGGATTCCACACTTTTGGAAATCCAGAAATGCTTAAGAGAGAAATTTTCTGCTGTAGAGAGTAATTTCACATAATGCCACCTACTGAGATTTGTAGCAGCCCTGTATTTTTGCACACCAGGGAAACAATTAGGTTGTATATCTGGGCTTATGATATTGATAAACTTAGCTAATGAGTCACAGGTGTGGTTGTGGTAGGCCAGGAAATCCAGACTTGCAAAGTTCCCGAAAACTAAGATGGAGAAGTTAGTTTACATCACCGAAAACAGTTCTCGTCCAGTGAGCAGTGCCAGAATTCAGAGTGCTAGTTAATTTTCAGTAGCTAACCAACAGCTTTGTGTCTTAGAAATTCAGGAAGAATTCACATCATCCAGGGAAATGTATGCATTTTAAAATTCAGAGTTAAAAAAAATTGCTTACTGATTCAAGGAACAAAGAAGAGAATGCCTCAAATAAAATCAAACATGAGAATTCTATTTTTATTTTAACCCATGCTCTGCCATCCAAACCATTCTTGAATTGTTTTGGCAATTTTTTCAGTCATCTCATAGAAGGCTTTCAAGTGAAATATTCCCTCCCCTGACCCCAGATTGTGAAACGTGTGCCTTCTAACGATATATAAAAATCATATTAGGTTCAGAAGACTATGAGAAACCAATCTTTTTGTCCAATGTACCCAGTACTCTTAAAACAAGAGGTGAAGAGTTAAAGTCCACAGGCTGACAGCTTGGAAAACTCAATGCAAAAATTGGATAGAAGGGCTTATTGCACAAATAAGACTTGAGAAAATAGATCTTGCTCCGTGTGATAAGTGCACTGCCATTCCTTCTAACTTTACTAGCCCTATTATGTTGGTTGTGAAATTAACCAATATCCTACTGTGATAAGGAGCTTCAAATTCTCTGGTGAGTTTTAGTATACCGTAGAATGAAGAGATTCATGTATTAGAGCACAAAACATGAAATCTTTATATTTGCTCATACGTATTTGTTTTCCTTCATATTTTTTCATTGGCACTAAAATATATAAATATTATCACACAGCACTTGGTACTAAAAGAACACACCAGCAACAGTTGGTATTTCAAATTATTCAGGTTTTGTTTTGATTCCGTAAAATGGGGTTCAGTTTTTGACTGTGTTATTAGATGTGAACATAATGGTAAAAGTAAATTTTAACAACAGAGAAGACATTCTGTAAGGGGTCAGAAGACTGGCTTTCTAGTAAAAGTAGTAATTACTTATTAAGTACTTACTATGTGCCAAGCATCATGTCATTTAAACACTGCCTCATTTAAACCTAAAGACAAGTCTAGGAATTAGATACTGATTTTCTCCTTTTTTACAAAAGAGGAAACCAAGAATACTATGATTAAAATATAATTTGTTTGAGGTCATCCAGCCAATGAAAGAGTCGAAGCCACATCTCAACTCCAGGTATTCAGACACCAGTGGCCATATTTTACCTCTTCGGTAGTCACAGAGTTTTGTCATTTGCTTACTGTACGTCTCTGTCAATTTTCATTCCTGTGGCTCTGTTTCCTCGTCCGTAAAATGGAAATAGTAATAGCAGCCTTGTTTGGTTCATAATACTGTAGTGAAAAGCAAATGGCATTGTATATATGCAAGCATTTTGTCAAAGCTACAGCACAAGAGAGTTTTAACCCTGTTGCAGTTATTATTTCTCTAAAGTAAAACAATGAGATTCTGTAAACTCCAAGTCTTTTCCCTGGATCAGTTCTTAACATCGAAAAATCTTGTAAGTTATCTCTCAACGTCTGTGGGTATGTGATATTACCCACTCATAAAGCAGGCAGCTGTACTCACGGAGTGATTACTGGACACCTCTTTCTGTGGCCTGAAGTTGTCTGAGTTATTACAGGGAAGCTTAAGGCAAATCTCAGGAAGGCTTAAGGCAAATATCCAAGTGGCCTCTAAAAGCAAATAACAACTGGTATTCAACAGGTACTACAGGGATCTATTCATTGTGGAAATACTGAAATATTTCTGCATCAACTGACCATAACTGCTGTCTTGAGCTCCCTAGGATCTATGCCTCATTTGTCTGCTTTGGCCACCAAAGCTATTCCCCTGGAACCTCCTGGACCTCACTGTGCTCCAGAAGCTAAACTAACCTTTGACACAGCGGGGGGCCTCCGAGACTCCGAGCTGTAACTATCTGCTTTAATTGGTTGGTATCAATTCACTTTGGTTGTTAAATGTTCTCAATATAAACTCTGGAAATACTTCTAATGAAAGGTATCGTTTCAGACTTATCATTTATACACTTGCATCTATTTATAAATTAAGGCAAGCAGGTTCTTTTCATCGGTGGGGAGAAGAGTTGTTCTGCGAGTCTCTGGGTGCTCTCCCTCAGCACTTTCCAGAGTTTACCTCCCTGGAGGTGCATGAGTACATTGTATTGTACTTGTCTGTTTGCTTGCTGCTCCTCTTCTTTGTGGGCAAGAACAATTTCTTCCCCGGTGCCTAATAAGGACTCCATCCACAGTGATAGTGAGATAAAGCACATTGCTACTGGGACAAGAGAATGAGTAGGAAGGAGGAGGGAAGACCAGTAACTGGCCGAAGTAGCCGTTCTGTGAGTGTTTCCCAAAGGTTAAGCTGGCTAACCTGTGTCAGAGGTGGGGCCCTTGATTTTCTGAACATTTTTAGGTATTCTGCCTTCAATAATGCTCTGTGCTCATATAGATTCATTTGCTTCAGATGCACTGGAAATAAGACAGGGCTCAAAGTCAGACATAACTGAGTTTAGATTCCATTCCCACTTAGAAGGTATGTGATCTCTGGTAAGAAACTGAAACTCATTGAGCTACAACACCCTTCCCTAGCAATAAAAAAAATGAGATTGATGACATACACCTAAAAATGGGAGAAAGAAACAAACAAAATGTGCGAAAAAACTCTGAGTGTTGTTGAGTCTTCAATAAACACTGGTCACCTTCCTTTTATAGGGCACTTTAGAATTTATATAGTATAAGCCTGTAGGATTTTTATTACAATAGCATAAAAAATTATCAGCAAGCAATTAAAATTTACAATTTTAAAGAGAGGAACCTGAAGACTTATATGTAAAATAACTAATCCAACAGCAGTAAGCAGAAGTGCCAAGACTGGAATAATGGTCTCCTGATGCCTGTTCCATGTTCTTTTGAGCCCATGGGACTCTCAATTCAATGTAAATCGAAGCAAAACAAAACACCCCTTTTCTCAGTGGAGAAGACTGAAATCCATGAACATAATTCTTCCGTAGGACCTGGATCTGAGTCACCAAAGTATGATAAAATTTAATATAAACTGAGACTCCACGGGCTCAAAAGAACATGAAACAGGCATCAGGAGACTATTACTCCAGGCTGGGCACTTCCACTTACTGCTGTGTGACCTTTGATTAGTTATTTTACATGTAAGTCTTTAAAAGAAAGTGGTAGGGTTATACTTCACTTGGACAACAAATGCACCCCCCACAAACCCATCCTGCTACATCTAGTGGTCTGGTGGAAAGGGCACAGGATGCAAAGACAAGAAATGCGGCTGGAGGGTGCACTCTCCTTGCTGCTACTTTGTTTTTCTGGGCTAAGTGTTTTTCTTCTTTGGATCTTTATTTTCTCGTCAATAAAATGGATATGTTTTTAGGTTTAGTGGCATTATCCAAGAGCTTTGTCAAGTCTGAGAAACTATCTACATGTCTGGAATATCACCATTGTTACCACAAACAACACAGAGTACATTCTTCCAAAGACACACGCTTCTGCTTTACTGGGCCTTCGGTTTCATCAAGATGCAGGCCTTTTGTATTCTGTCACTTTCACTTCTGGTTTTAGTGGGCAACATTGAAGGATGCGATGAATTCCTTTTATTTTTCCTAAAAATAATTACTTTAAGATATTATCATGCTTTCTCTATACTAGAAGATGAAAAGTGATCTAGAAGAGACTCAGAGATTGCAAATATGCAACCTGTTATATGGGAGACGCATGCCAGTTGGGTTATTCATCATAAATTTTTATGTTGTGTTACTCTAGCAGCTGAACAGCTGTTGTGCTCCATCCTGGTGGCTGCATTCCAATGGTGGGCAAAGAGGCTTCCACGTCTGCTAAATGTGCTCTGCGGTAATTGCTAATTCAGTGTATTTAGCTCCACCGGGATTGGAGGCATTACGAAAATAGACATAAGGAAGCAGTTGCCACGAGCCAGTGCTCTGGTTTTTGAGGAAAAGGGGATCTTATGAAATGGTTGCTTTCTACTTTCACTAGAATTTAATTCAGATCATTTCATTTCAGCAAAGCACTGCGCTAGGTGGTAGATAAAGCAAAACAAAACACTCCTTCTCAGTGGAGAAGACACAAATCCACGAACATAATTCCTCCACAGGACCTGGATCTGAGTGACCAAAGTAGGACAAAATCATATTTTGATGTGGCCTTGAACATAATCCCTTGGTGTATTCTCCTGGTTATATGAAAACCATTATACTTTCCCTTTATAGCAGACGCTGTCATTGCCACACTCATACATAGCTCCTTAGTCTACCTTGCAAGCCATTAGTGGATTCCATGAACAGTTTCCTGACATCAAGCACCTGTGTTCTCTGCCTCTCTCCTGGCCATAGGAAAGCTCTTCTTGCACATGGAGCAGAATGACAGTGCAGGGAAGCTAATGCCTCCAGAAGTAACCTTCAACCAAGGGAAGATGTGAGTTTGTGGATAAATTCTTCATTTTCTTATCTCTTGGAATGAAAATTCTGAGGTATATTCTATGTAGTATCTCAGAGAGTACCCAGCGAGACTGAGCCAGCATTGCTCACAGTGCTCAGAGTTTTATTAATGCACCCTTTATTGGCTTGCATCCAAATGCTTTTCTCACTGATTTGGGAGGAACCCAAAGTAAGACTTATTATCTTGAGACAATTTTATTTTTAAGTATTTTAGCCAATGCCCAAAGAATCCACAGGTGTTCAATAATGTACCAATCTGAATTTTTTCAAGTCTCCAGTCTCCTCAAATGTATACTGTATACATTCTAGGGCTACATGTTGAGTGCTGTGACTCAGTTTATGCTGCTCCTTTGACAGCAACAACTTCCTTTGTACTATAAAACTGTGATGCAACCACTAAAAGTGATCCCCCTAATACCCTAGATTTAACCCTATCACTTCATCTCACTTTGTGTTCCAACTGGTACCTGGCAGCATCCCTATCTCTACACTGCTCAGTAGACACTTTTTTTTTTTGGCTCAGACCTTTGGTTTATAACTCCTCTCCTCTGCTAAAATATTAATTTTCCCTTCAAATTATTTCTAACTCTGGCCATTACAGGGAACACTCCAGCCCAAACCAGAAATTTCTTAAATCTCTAGATAGGAATCACTTCAAAGGTCTTTGCTGTGTTGCATTCCCCAGGTCCCTGCAGCTGGGCAGGGCTGTTCTGCTCAGTATTTGCTGTTTATAATGTAAGGGGAAATTATGCTCCAGTAATTGATATGTATGATGTAGAAAAAAAAATGGGCAAGCCTGTGATTTATCGAGAATCAAAGAATTTCTAAAACTGGTGTGTGAGGGTGCTTTCTTTAAAAAAGCCACTGAATAAAGGAGTTTAGTGAGAGATTAGCTACACTAGACAGGAATTATCAGGTAAGGGAAAGAATCAGGAATTCAGAGACTAAGAGATCAGACAGGCAGAATAAAGAAGAGTAGGCCTCTATCAAAACAAGTGGGAATATAATGACGTCCCGCTGAAATAATGGAAAGAAGGAAATAAAATATCCTGAGGACTAGGATACAAAATAATCACAATATGCTTTCTCATTGTCTCTTCTTACAACCTTACGTCGTAATATTAGAATATCCACTTTGCAGTTCGGGAAAGAAACGCAAATTACTCACTTGTGTTCAGATAGCGACAGTCGGGATTTATGTAACTATTTGACTCTGCAGTCAGGTGTCTTTTCTTACTATCACACTTTAAGCAAAGAGTTCAGAATCCAGTCAAAAAGATGAGCCAGTTACAGGCCCCTGCGATCAGAAGCATGTGTCTGTTCTGACAGAAAGGGGCTAATGTGAGTGTAAGCCTCCTAGAGCCCGCAGATATAAAAGCACCTGAAGAAGTGAACGCCTGTTGCTTCTGACAGATGGGGAGGACGAGAAAAAAAAGTTGCATCCTCTGAATCTAGAAGACTCAAAATGGAGCCACACATCCTTTCTATCACCCCTGTCTCCACCATTCAAAGTGTCTATGCTGAAACCAGTATTACTTATGGCATTAAAAAAAAAAAAAAGTAAAAGGGCTTATGTGCAGTGAAATCTCCATATTCTCGCATGATAAGCCCTATTGGGTGAGAAAATGCTGAGGCAACAGGGTTAGTATTCAGGAAGACTCCTATGAGTCCAGGTAAGCGGGCATGAAAGTGGCGTATCAGCATATGAGCTCCATTCAGCAAGAGCAAATGTAAGGTAATATGTTTTGGGGGAAATAATCCACACTACAAGATTATGGGCTCTAAGTTATCATTAACAACCTGGAAACCTATGAGTGCATTATTCACTGAAGGCAATGGCTGAAAATGCTGCCAGAGTCAAGAGACCCATGAAAGACTGTGCTTCCTCATGGAATTTTTGTATAAACAGAACCAAAAGCACTGACCATACTTGCACTGGAAACAAAACAAAACATGGTGCTACAGCACCTGAGTGCATCATGCACTGCTCATCCCTCTCCAACTTACAGAGTGAAGCTGCACAAAATCCACACTAATTACCAAGGTCAGGATGCTAGGTTTCCCCTAAAGATCAGGAGATTAAGAATTGTCCATTTGATGGGAAGGCATTTTTTTTTTTTTTTTTTACAGAAAAAGATGATGAAAATGTACTTTTTCATCATCTTTTTAAGAAAAATGTACTTTTTCTTAAATTATATTTAATAACTAGAGGTAAATATTTTTAGCATCTGAAAATTCGACATCATCTACAAGTGTTTTAAATTTAGAGTACTGCCCAGAGCACCACATCTTATAAAGTCCAAACTTTCACCCTTTTTCCATACAGTGATCTATTTGTTCCTGAATCTAAAAACTGTGTGCTAACTGCTGGTTTGTGTCCAGGACTGATTAGTTGTTAAGATGAGGTATTGGGATATAGAGACAGATAGGCTCTTCTCTCAGATAGCTCAACACATTTAAGGACTAAAGCAAGAAAATGTGTTTTATATAACATATAAAATACATATATTTTATATGTCATGAAAATATATATAAATATATAACATAAAACATATATATTTTATATGTTATATAGCATGATGATTGCTATTAATTGAAGACTGTCCTCAAATCGTGATGGCTGGTGAAAAATACGTCGTGAATTAATTTTGGGGAGGATACAATAAAATGTGTTTTCTATTATGTGACCTTGTGTGCTTTCCTTTTTACATTTCCTTTGCAATTGCACGCTGACTTAATCTAAGAGGAATAATAAAGACAGTGAATGGTGGATTCGAGCAGCATTAAAACTGAGCATTTAGCATGCCTAAACACTTTTTTCAAAGCTATTAATATGGTGATTCCCTATTTTGT
Source organism: Plecturocebus donacophilus (assembly GCA_004027715.1). Taxonomy (NCBI): domain Eukaryota; kingdom Metazoa; phylum Chordata; class Mammalia; order Primates; family Pitheciidae; genus Plecturocebus; species Plecturocebus donacophilus. Next base: position 50,535 of record PVKP010000991.1, read on the forward strand.
AGACTCTTATATGTATAAACTCATATTTTACGTACTCTTTTCCTTTCCTGGTAAAGGCTTATCATAATATATAGCATTTATTTTTTAAACACATAGTGATTTTCTCTCAGAGCTTATAATACTAGAGTTTTTGGGGCTTCTAAGTGCTTAATTTTTCAACTTTGACCTTGTATCAACATGAGATGTAGAATTTAATAATATATTGCATTATTTATATGCTCTTCATCACAATGGATCCAATCATGCTTTATTAACTACAGTGAATGGACTAGATAGAACATAATTTCTTTAAACAGCAATGATAGGAATCCTAGAAACTATATCTCAACAACACAGTTAAAATCTTTCATAGGCAAGACAAATTAGTGCGATCAGATGGGAAAAATTTCAGGACTGATCTAATAGGCTTTCTTTGTAATGCACATGCTACACCAAAATGCCTATTTTAGAAAAGTTCAATAAAGATTCTATAAAGTTGTTGTTCACATTAAATTGTACAGGTCAGCACTTTAATTAATCAAACTGATACAGTTAAAAGATACAGGAGATACACAGGATTTAACTTCTAATTGTTCTTAGGATTTCTGCATTATTTTTATATCAACAAATTAAGAAATAAAGACACCATCTCTATTAAATTAATAACATCTAGGAAAACATTTCTGAAGATACTGCAACAATTATTTTTGAGGTGAATTTGGATCACTTGTGTCATTTAGATCAAATAATTGAGATTCATATTTTCTTTTTTTTCCCCACTATAAATTTCCCTGCAGTAGGTTTAGATATCAGAGGTCAAGTGGTTGTTTTCCTCCGGAACTTAGAAACAGGATGTCTCTTTTTTATTTCCTGAGTAGCCATCTTATCGCACTAGCAGCTTCACCTTGCACCCTAATATATTCAAGTCAAACTTGCCTTTAAAATGCATGAGCCAACCTTCACTTGCACTGAATTTTTTATCCTTTGATTTCTCGTAAGACTGTTACTTCACAATGTCAAAAAGCCTGAAAGGTTTAGGTTGAATGTCCAAACCCAAAGGCACCAGTGCTAAGTTTGATCTTGAAACCCCAATAACAAAGGCCTTCCCATTTCAGCCACACATTTTGCCTGTTGCTTTACAACAACAGAAGTGGCAATTAGTAGAACCTGGCTTTTTCCTTTTCCAGCCAAGTTTTGAAAGTTTGACTGTGAGATGACTATAAAAGTAACGGCACAGATGCATTTTATACTCATGGACATTAAACTGTATGTTTATGAAGTCACTTTCTCCCAAATGACTGCTGTTCCTCAGTCTCCTTGGGTGGCCCAACAATGTTTCCACAGAGCACAAAGCATTGTGGGGCTTCCTTTTGGGAAGTCGCTTTATGAACAGGCAAGGACATCACATTATTCAAGTGTCAGAAGCCATGCTTCTTTGATTTCTCCCTTTTCTCTTTCTGTTCTTCTCCCTATTTTCTTCCTGCTCAAACTCAAGGAAGTTGGAGGATCCTTAAGGAAGTGCTGAACCGGCACTGCTTTGAAGCAGAAAGTGAACGGGACTAGAAATTGTACCTAGCCCAGTCACCAAGATCCAATGTTGCTACTGAATTCCTCTAAAAGAGAAAATAAAGTTTGAACCACATAGAAAAAAGTAATTGCTTAATTTTAATGAAATAAATTAGATCAGCTAAGTCTAATATCTGACTATTATAAAACAGACAAGCCATTGGTCTATTGAAAAAGCCAATTTAAATGTTGTGCTGATTTACCATGCCTCATAGAAATGTTCTGTGTGTATCATTTTTAGATTTGTCTCCAAAGTCAACATTCAAAAAACTCACAAAAAATGTATGTTTAATATAAATACATTTTATTTCTTTCTAGATTTCTAATTAACCCACATGACATAATTAGTAAAAGGAAATATATGAAAGCAAAACAAACAAGCAAAATTGTTATGGGACTACTACAGATATGAGTATATAAGAGATATTTTTCTGACAGAGATTATAGGACTACCACAAAGGTGAAATAGAACAATGATGAAAAATTGCAGTTACCTGTACTTCTGTGGAAAATCTCATTGTACCAAAAGTGGAATATCAGATAAATTCTTTAGAGGAGCTGATCAAGACAGAGGAAGCACAAGCGTCGGAAGTGCTCTAATGCATTTGATCTTAATGCCTACTGGGAATCTTTATGGGTTGATAAGGTAGTTCTTAGGCCGGGTGCAGTGGCTTAGGCCAAGTGTAGTGGCTCACACCTATAATCCCAGCACTTTGGGAGGCCAGCAGGGGCAGATCACCTGAGGTCAGGAGTTCTGAGACAAGACTGGCCAGCATGAAGAAATCCCATCTCTACTAAAAATACAAAACTTAACCAGACATGGTGGTGCATGCATGTAATCCTAGCTACTTGGGAGGCTTAGGCAGGAGAATCACTTGAACTGGGGAGGTAGAGGTTTCAGTGAGCTGAGATCACACCATTGACCTCCAGCCTGGGCAAAAGAGACTCCATCAACCAATCAGTCAGTCAATCAATGAGATACTTTTTACAACAGACATGAGAATATTCCATCTGCTCACTGAATACACAAAAACTATGATAGTTTTATTGTGATCAAGAAGAAACTGAATTAGGCTGGAAAAAGATGGAAATTTTGGGAGAAAGTGCCATTGTGATTTTGTAATTAAAGAAGAAAAGAATGCAAAGCAGTTTTATTTATTTCATTTATTTTATAATTTACCTCATTACAAAAATAATTTGTGATGATTTGCAAAGATACAGACATAGCAAATAAGGGTGACTATAAGCCCTGAAAAAGTTAATACCAAAATGCATGGCATGAATTCCTATACAACACACTTTTTAAGTGAAGTCACAAATTTTTATTTTCATTTTCTTTAAGAGGAAAGCAGAATTAGTTATAAGACTTACAGGAAAATCATAACTCATCCAGATAAATACAAAAGTCACTTATAGTAAGGACATAGAACTATGACAACAATGTCTACAATGTATGAACAAATAATAAGTGAAACAATCAATTTTGTAAGAATGCTTCTTGTCTTGTGATTTCCCTTCTAGGACCTGATATTATATTAAAATAAAATTCAGTTGCAGAAATATTCTGTAGTTTGATCCATGGTGAAATGATTGTTTCTCTCTGTTGAACGTTTAAAACTATCCAGGGACAATGAGTTTGAACTTACATTTGATTAAAAGTATTGAGGGAGGGGGAAGCTTTTTTCTGTTCCTATATATATATGAGGTTGTATTGGGTGTAACAAGTAGGACGGTTGAGAGAAGCACTAATGTTCATTAAAAATCGAGGAACCTAACAAAGGAGCATCCTGAATAGATGCCCTCATGTTTATATTAGAGGTACATAAAGTTCCCCCAAAAAATCTTATATAGAATACGTAGCATAAGAGTAACCCATTCATCCAAAGCCACAATTGTTTAAAATAATTAGAGCTAAAGAAGATGAGAAATTGTACAAATTAACTTTATTTCCAGAAAAGAATATGATTACTACAATTGCACACAAAACTCTCTTGATCATATTTTTAAAGTAATGCAATAAGAGATGAAAGAAAGACATAAAAACAGATATCATATGTTCTGTGAACATGTAAACATAGTGTCAAGAAGGCTTAAGGCAAGAAGAAGCTTTGGGTTTATAAAATATCCTGAAATCAATAAGAAATAGTGCTTATATTTTTAAGGTTTATTCAGAAAATCTTGTGGCTTAGTGAAGATAGTGACCCAGCAACAAAAGAAAAAAGGAAGCCAAGATTTCTAACTCCTGAGTTTCATCCATTTTCTCTAGCAAGAAACTAAATCTTCCCAGTAGAAAGGGTAGAATAAACATTGTACAAACAAATTAAAGTTCTGGCAGATGAGTTGGTAATAAATTATTATCTGTGCAATTTAAATGCCTTCAAATTTCCAGGTCCAGAAAGACTTTATTGCATGAATGGAGAAGAATGGACACTAAATCATAGAGATTAAAGTGAGACAAAAATCCCAATTTTAAGAAATGGGAAAAATTATGGATCAGTGAAGTTGATGATTTTTAGCAAAATTCAAAAATGAACTGGAAGATAGATTGGCTATGTGAGTTTATGAACAATTTATTTCTAGTTATGGAATTAAACTTATTTTCGTTTTCCCTAAAGCAGCAAATCTAAAGTCTTTAGATGTTGTCTTTATTTCACTGAAGCATATGATAAAGTGTAGAGGAAATATGAAGAGATTGTAGACTGGATACTAGTTGACTGTCATTCATAGCCTCACAGACGTCAAATTAGTTGAAACATTTAACACCTTTCTCCCTCTAAAAAATTACATTGCTCAGTGGTGAAATATACATTGAAGGTGTGTTTTCCAAGATGTGCCATAGAATATTTATGTCTCTATTATATATAAAATCTATGTCCATGTCTAAGTCTATACATATCAATGGGCTGAATGTAAATAAAGGATGCTTTTGAAATTTGTAGATAACACCAAACTGAATGGATGACAGAATTAGAATTCAAAGTAGTCCTAACATACGAAATTATTAACTTTTTTCATGTATTCATCAAACACATATTGGAACTCTCAATTTGAAAGCCTGTTATATACCACTACAAGCATGTGGATACAAAAACATAAAAACCATTCCCCCGTGTGTACCTATGCAACAATATTGTATGTTCTTCACATGTACCCCAAAACCTAAAATGCAATAAAAAAAAAAAAAAAACCATTCCTCAATATGTTCAAAATCTGGAGAGACAGATGAGCATGAAATCAGACACCACCACAAATGGTGAAGTGATATAGCAGGGGAGAGAAAAGGTACCTTGGGAGCTCAGGAGAGGAAGTGCCTGTCTCTGCCTGGGGTAGAGGGAAAGATGATTGGGACTGTATCACTGAAGAAGTTAGTCTTATGCCAAATACTGTTAAGAAGTAAACAGAAAAAGAGAGCTGAGATGAGGGAAGCTTACACGGAAAAGGCCTCATGGTCAAACTTGAACACAGCCTCAAAAAACACCAAGAATGTATTTTGCCTGAGATTTAAACGTTTTTTTAACAATTTCTAAATTTTTAGTAGAAATACTGTGCCCAGATTACAGGATGGAAGAAAGGGAAGCCCTTGCTGCACTTTTTGACCCTCTCTGACACCTGTTCTCCATAGAAAACAGCTAGATGCAGCAACGTGATTATAATGTGTTTTACAGCTTCCAATGGAGACAAAAACTCTCGCAGCTGAATGTACCTTCTCACCTTTTTAGTTCTACAAAAGGAGAGTGCAATGTTTTGTAATAAAAAGCATCTACAAACCTTTTTTCTACTAAACAGGCATTCTAAAAATGTATAAACAAAACAAATGTAAAAGATTTTCTTTTGCTTTCAAATTTTTCCTTTTCCCTAGAATCTTCCTGTATAATGCATACAAACCTCATTAGAGAAAGCGTTCCTTCCAAAACTAAATTAACTTTTTCTTGAAAAGTTTGCAGTAAATAAGTCTCAGAACTGAAGAAAAATGTATTTTACGTAACTATATTTGGCTTTCACTCAGTCAAAAAAAATTGAGTTTTAAACAACGAGGGAAGATTAAAGTTATAAACAGATCATAGCGTCTGAATGATTACTTTTACAAATCCAAATCTAGACACATACATAGCCCTCTAGAAATACAGACTCAGTACTCGATAACCTGGTCACATCAGCTAACAACAGGCTGCTTTTTAAGAAGATTTCAAAGATATGGCTATTCAGATAAAAAAGAGTCTCTAGACTAATTTTTAAAAACCTGTCTCATTTTCCTTTTAAAGTGTTCTGGTTTTTTTTGGAAGCAGAGCATCCCAAGTTGCCTAGATAACATGATGGTTGACTATGGTAGCAATAAGTACATTCAGCATGGATCTATACTCCAGGTGACATCGTAAGGATGTTGTGAGTCTTGTGCCAACTCAGCATATAGCAATCCCTTATTTGGAGAGAATAATCTATTGTCTTGTAAATTACACTGCTGAATTAGTTAGGATGAACCTCCTTGGATATAAACAATTCAGACTGTTTAAATAAACTTCATTTGTTTAACAGCAACTCATGTGTGGCTGGGAAGTGGAATCTAAACCATTAACATCTGCTAGGTTTGTGTAAAACATAAGCAAACCAGAATCATATTAAACCCAAGTAAATTGGTAAGTGACATATTCATATAAACATCTAATATTTACTATTAGGCTTTTTTATTCCTTTAGTTGAAATTCAGCTCTAAAATAGACAAAACCTTTGCAGATAATAAGGGTCATAAAGGAATGGGACAATTATTCTTAGCTAATTTATGATGTTTATTAAAATTAGTCTTACCCAATGATACCATGCACAATGATGTAACTACAGTGTAGCCTGCTAGCAACATTGTCAAATATATGGTAGGCTTAAACTGTTGAAAAGACAGTTTCCAGGAAGTGCCTTGCAACTCTAATTGGAATTTACTTTGATAAACATTCCTATTGTTTTGAAGCCACCAGTTTAAAGGAGCTAGGAGCTAGGATGAATCCCTTTGCTGACTGGACATTAGAGCTGGATCCATGGATCTAGAAGTTGAGGCAGAGTGAGTAACTCATTAGTACATAGGCATAATGGACTGTCTGAGAAGTCTAAGCTATAATTTATTTGCTTGAAGTGCAAAGGTTAATGCAATGATGCACTGTGTGTTTTATGGCTGCTACAGCTGGGAGAGTAGTTACCAACAGCTGTCTGTTAGCTTTAGCAATTATTTAGCCTAGGAATATCAATCCTGCTTATTCGGTCCTGTTCTGTATGTATACCCACACATTTGATTCTTAACTAAGAGGGCACACATAATATTTGTATAGTATATTTTCATATTTATGTATAGACTACATTTATGTGCTGTATATAATACATACTATACATATATTTAAGTATACATAAACATATATATGTTTGAAAGATATACACACACACTCACACACACACACACACACACAAACATCTGCCTGCCTTGACCTTGCTCTTGTTTTCCTGGTTCTAGGTGTTCTAAAATTCTTGCAATTGCCATGAGCTAGCAGGATGTTATCATTAACAGGACTTTCAAAGTAGGAAACATCCTCATGACATCTGGTATTAGAAAAAGATACAAGGGGAAAAGGGTTAGCTCATATACTTCCTAATGGTCTACCTGCAGATTTCCTGTAATTACTATTAGCACTTGGGGAGAACTAGGTAAAGAGATCCACTCAAGGAGGCATATTCTCCAACGTCAGCTTTTCCCTTGAACAAACAGAGGGAGAAGTGACTGGATGATTTCTAAGGCATTTTCGGTACTAAAATACCCTGTCAGGGTCAGATCATAGCTCACAATGGCATCATGGTTTTCAGGCAGCTGCTAGAAACTAATGACCAAGAAAACATCAATTCCTGGGAGTCAGGGCACAAGTATCCTAACATCTGGATAAGAGGTCAAGAGCAGAAGAACCCAGGCAGAGAGAGCCGTGTATTTATCAGAAAAAATGCAGTAACATGATAGAGGTGCATGCAAAAGGATCTCAGATGGGTGCCTACGTATCAGTTAACTCCAAATTCCGAATTCCTTTATTGCAAGCTAAAGGTAAGAACTGTTTCTTGAATTAGAGCAATCAGGTATTAGTCAGGATCCATCTATTTCACTCTCCTTTCACTTCAAATTGACAAGAACCTCCATAGGATGGGAGGCTAACTGCTCGGTGCCTCAGTTTTCCTCTTAAAGAGGGGACAATGCAATAGTTTAATATTTGTGATTATGGAGAAAATGAACTTGAACAGAATAAAATACAACTAAGCATATGATAATCTTTCTTAAGGTGACTAGAGAGTCTCGATCAATTGTATTTTTCTCACAGAATATAAAAGTACAAAGCTTTTTCCTTTTATGCTTGGCGTGGGATGGTAGGCAGAAAGATTTCTTTAAAAAAAAAAAATCCCAAAACGAAACAACAACAAAGCATAGATATCAAGCAGAAATTTAATGTTCTTAAAAATTATTTAGTCATGATTTATGCCACCCTCAAGATAAGGCAACTAATGGAAACTACAGAGGAGGAAGCCAGATGTTACAGTGTGCCTTTTCTTTCATTTCCTTCTCCTGCTAGCTGTATCCCACTCTATTAATACATATTTAATAGGAACATCACTTCAGAATTTTCTAAGAAAAAAATATGAGAAGGAACATTTTTAAACATAGCCCAGTGAAGTTTTCAAATTAGAGACTCCAGAGTCTGGCAGCTTGGATTCAATTTGTGGCTCTGAATTTCCTGGCTTTGTGACCTTGGGCAAGTTAATTAACCTCTGTGTGTGCCTCAGCTTTCTAATCAATAAGAGGAAATAATAGATTTACCTCACAAGTTGTCATTAGGACTTAAGGAATTAAAACATGGAAAGAACGTAGAGCAGTATCTAGCACATAGTAAAGACTCGATAAATATTAGCTACCATTGTATTAATATTCTTTCTTTCATTCCTTCTGATACTGACAGGAGGCAGGAAACACTGGGTAGACGAGGTGGTTCCTGGCAGAGGCCCCACTCCCAAGCCTGAGCCTACAGCCCTAAATGAGAACTTCACATCCTTGTTCTCCTGCCTGAATGTTGCTTTTTCTCAAATTCACCCTGGCCTGCCATGCCCCCATCCTGTACCCACAAAACCTCCAAAATCCACTGGCAGGGGAGCAGAGCAGCATGGCAGAGAAGGAGAGAAAAGAAGTGTCTGAATGTCGAAGAGGCAGCTGGATGGTGGGAAAGAAGTTCGTCCAGGGAGAGCCAAACTCCAGGGGAAGATTGTCTTCCCACTCCATCCCCTTCCAGCTCCCCATCTCACTGAGAGCCATCTCTATCACTCAAAAAAACCTCTGCATTCACCATCCTTGCAGCCCATGTGACCTGATTCTTCCTGGACACCAGACAAGGACCTGGGCACCAAAAGGGCATGGCATAAAAGGCTGTCACTCTGACTCTTCACTGAGCTGGTTAACACTTAGCCATCCACTGGCAGCAACTGCTGAAAGAGCATTAATTGTAACACACCCTTAGATGCTACTTTGGGGATGGAGCCCAAAACCCTTGGCCTGGGCCAGGGCACCTGCTTGCCTGTGTGCTCCCTCTCCAACAGGTTTGAGCACAAGGCCCGGTCAAGGAGCCACTTGGCCACATCCCTGTTTCAAGTCCCATGAAAGGGTCCAGGGAACTCTCCTATCTCACGTCCACATCTCTATTTCCATTAATATCTTCTAATTGCTCCAAAGAGGACTAGGGTTGTTAGGGGGGAAAAGAAAATTTTGCTCTCCTATGATTTGCTTCTCTCATAGTTCTTACATTAATCGTAAAAATTGTCGACACTTTTATGGGAATTAAAGGCAAGATGACAGAACAAAGTCTACCTGTGCATGTGCCTGCATGTGCACACCCACTCCCGTGGAATGAAAATGAAACCTAATGGGGCTAGAAGAGAAAAGAGCAAGACATTATCTTCACATATCATTTAGGGAATTGAGGAATAATACAGTTTAATAATAATATTTTACATGAACAAATTTTCCTTCTTTTGAGAAGAGCTTAATGTGCTTAATTTGCTTTTCATTTATATTAATCATTTCTTATCTCTATTAAAGCACTTATCACACTGTATTGCAATTTATCTATTTATACATCTATCTTCCCTACCAGTCCATGAAATCCTTGAAGACAGAGGCTCAATATGATTAATCTTTCTAACCTCAAGTCTAACATAATGCCCCAGAAATTCTCATATACTCAATGTTTCCCAAATAAAAGAATAAATTCCTCTATCATATTGCTGGTTTAATCAGTTTCCATTACAGATAATTCAAATTATATATGCTTTAAGCAGGCCTATAAAGTTACAAAAATCTACATTTGTAATTTAAGCAGTAAATTTTGCAATATCCCACAAAAGAATGCTTTTTAAAAGAATCTGGTCACAGGTTGTTGTTTTAAACTTGGTAGTTCAAAGTTTTTGAGGAAAACTGGCCATGTCATTAAGAGATAATATCTTACCTTCTTTGGGCTAGTTTGGGCATTAACAACAAGAATTTTATTCCCGCTGTTCCTTCACTTATAGGCATACCCCATATGCAGTTCTCTATTGGGTTGGTCTAATCCTCTCCCTAAGAGGGACTCTGGTCCTGAGCAAGTATTACTAAAAAGTGCTATTCTCAGAAGGGGTGGTTTAGTAACGCTGTCAGTTTAAATCTAGTTTCCTTGCTCTCAGTCCAATATTTCTGCCTGTATTTTGACCCCCTTCTACTTAGACTCTTGGGGTCTGTTTTCTTTCCTATAAGAGTCTCTAGGTTCCAAGCCTGTCTTGTGTTTCTGATCTTTGATTTTCCTGAAAATTGCCCAGTCTGTTTTGCTCTGTACTTGAATATGTATCTCAGATTTTAAGATCACATAAGGGCTACACTGGATAAGAACTTAAGAGTCAAACAGATGAGGAGTGTAAAGACTAGAGAAGCGTAGTGACCTACCCTAGGGTAACTCAGCAAATTAGTGTCAGTGCTAGAGCTAGAGCTAAGCTCCCTTGTTTTTGTGTCCAGCCTTTGCCTATTATATCAAGAAGATCTGGTTAACTTGTTTATAGGAATGCTAAAACTGAAGGCTCTACTTCTTCACCTGACTTCATTGTAGGTCCTGATTGACTTCTTGTCATAATTTCAGGAATTCCAGCTAATTATATCAGTTTCTTTCTCTTGGTTTTTATCAACAGCTGGGCTTGCTCTTTTTTGTCTCTTCTAGCTACACTTTGGAAGACTAAGCACTGAGAAAATTCATGTGGTTACCACACACTGCCTTAAGACATTACAGTCCCCCCAAGCTTCAGGTGAAAGGCCAGAACATGCACAACCAGCAGATGCAATTTTCCAGCAAATGCTCACATGCAGACTATGGACCAAACACTGACTTGATGTATCTAAAGAGATTTCTCAGGAAAACTTATATCCTCTTTTCTCTTATTTCTGATCAGAAAATCTTTTCTATAATTATGTGAATGACTTGCTTAGTTTGAAGTTTTAATCCTCCAAATCTCATCCTCTGTAATTTCTTTAATTATTCTTTGCTTTTTCTTAACCTCCTCTGTATAGCTGTGTTTTTCAAACCATGTATTGTGACATATTAGTAGGTTATGAAATAAGTTTAGTGAGTTTCAATAATTTTAGAAAATAGAACAGAAGGGGAAAATATAACAGATCATGCACAGAAAGGTAAACATTGCTTTGGAAAACTTAAATATAGATATAACCTATATGTGAGTATGAATATGTGGTGTGTGTATCTGGATAAGAAGTAGAATGTAGTTTTTATTGTAGGTCATGATCAAAATCACTTGAAAGCTACTCACCTAGACTGTATTTACTTTTAATGAGAAGATATAAAGTTGGGATGTTATTTTTCTTAGGACTTGTTCAGTGATTTTCATTTAACTTTTATAATCAAGTGTACTTTCAGAAACAGGAGGAAGAAAACAGGGCTCACAGTAACTGCTTTAGCCGTAGGTTGCACAGAAAGTGTGCAATCAGATTTCTAATGCTATTCCAGTGAACTGAAGGTCTAAATCAATTTTTAAAGATATGATTTATATGCAACTTTTCAGAACACCAGGTACTATATAAAAGAAGGTGCGTGTATTCTCTCACCAGCTTCAGTTAACACCTGCAGATCAGTCAATTCCTAACTCTCTGTGGTGCTTTTCTTCTTTGCATATTGTTCTCCTACCCTTTTATCACATTAAAATCTTAAAATATTTGATTAGTATCTCTGGAGAATATAATTACAGTGGATGAGTGGACGTGCGCTTGAGATACTCTTATCTTCTCTGAGGAAGGTGGGAGCAAAAGAGATGAAGGGAAAAATTGCTGTGTAAATCCTTTATGTATCTGAAAAGTAAATTAGCAAAGAAAGAAGGGAAAAGGTAAAGAATGTTCTCAGACTAAGGATATTAAAATCAGAAAACAAAGTAGCTTCCAGCCATCCAGAGTATAAAGTTTTTAATGCTTTGTTTTTCTCATATTTAAAGGAAACACAGAAGTGAAATATATAGTTAAAAACAATGAACAGAAATGACTTTTGAAGACTAGAGATGGAAAGAATGCAGATGTAATTAAAGGTCTGAGGAGAGGAGATGGTTGTGAATCAGTCACTTCCATCAAACTCAAATGTGATTTATAGACAATTACAGCTGTTTCTGGCACCAGACCAAGAATGGCTGGAGGAATGTTCCCCATCCCAACACCAAATCCCATTTTTAAATGTTTGTTTTGAATGACAAATTTTTTAGTGGTTGTTAAAACAAAATTTCATGAACCAGAAAATAGGTGAACTCCAGTAGCTAGGGCAGCATGCATACCACCAGACGGGCAGGTCCTCCAACAATCCCTCAGCCCAGTTCTCTCCAGCTCTCAAAGGATGAGCTGATTATTATTCTTAAACAAGGAAAACCAATGTGTTATTCTGCCACCAAGAATAGTACAGGAAAAATCACAGAATTTAGACAGGTAAAAGACCTGAGACATTGTCTAACTTTTTTATTTGGTCAATACAATTGTGGCTTAGGAAAATGAAAAGACTTGTTCAAATTTATGCTAGTATCAATGGTAAAATGAACTTGACTCACTATTAGGCCACTCCAGATTTGTTTGGATAAACAATTTAACTCTGATAATTTTAAAAACAAAGTGCATGTTTTGAATGAACCAAAACCCAAGATCATGATCTCCATAGTTACTAAAACTGAAAGGACATTTTATAAAAGACACATTCACTTTATGTCCAGCCAAGTTCAATGTTAAGACGATTAGGTTAGTCACTATGGTAAATGACGTGAATTCATTTGCCCAAAGTCACACAAAACGTAAGTGGTGGAGTTTGAGAATCTGGTGTATTTGATTCCAAAGGGCATTCTTTAACCTCTGTGTTCTGCCAAGGTGAAATTAGCAGCAGCAGAGCTGAGGACTAAAGTACAGATATGAACATAATCTAGCAGCTAACACTTAAGTCTCACAATTTTAAAGAGTAAGATGTGGTTGGACAATGACAGATTATCAAAAAAGATTCCAGGTATGCCACCACATGCCAGAGTTGTGCACATCAGGCAACCTCAAGTTGTATAACCTTTGGGAATATGTTGGCTTTTTCTGAATAAAGATTTCATGGTATTTGCTGCAGCCACAAACTCAAAACCAATTCCAGTGGGTTGGCTATAGTTCCAAACTAAGGTACAATGCCAGCAGTGCCTCGTTATAAATGCTGCCTTTCCTGGCTTCACTCGTCTTATTAGAGCTTTCTCAAAAACTTCTGACCTTCTTCATCTTCTTTCCCCTTAAATTCCAATAGCAAATTTTGCTACAAATGACTTCAGTTTAAAACATTGCCTATTTATTCCTAACACGATTTCTTACTCTAAAAAAAATAAAATAAATATAATGAAGACACAATTGGAAGACAAAATAAAATAAGCCTCACAGTGAGATAGTGTTCCTCTTCATTATTCTTATTAGGACAAATTCTCTTATCAAAGCTACTTTCCTTTGGCCACAGAACAGGGGCCTTTATTCCAGCTAGCAGGCTATGTTGTCAATTATTATTTCTGGTCCTTCTAGTATATATATTCAAGTCAGTCAGATAAAAGTGTTCCACTTAAATAAATATCAGAGTGGCACATTACCATGGCAACCAGAAACAAGAGCTTTCTAAGATGGGAAAAAAAAAAAAAAGAAACAGTCAATGAGGAAGGAGAGGTGTTATTATTTATTTTGCATTAAATAAAATGCATGCAAGTGTAATTGCCGAAAAAAGCCTACAGTATTAAGAAGAGATAATAGAATAGCCTCCCTCAACCCCATCCTCATACTTTACCTGCTTTACATTATTGTGAGCAAAAGCATAATCATTCAGTGGAAGAATTTAGCTTTCTTTCATGAGAACTACCAAATAATACCAATTATTTCAAGACATTTACCATTAAAAGTCTGGGAGAGTTCATTTGGAAAATAAATGCACATATGCCCTACATATTTAACAAGCAAAAATTGATAATAAGAGCTTAAGACTCCCAGCTGAGTTCCTAAAAATCCAGTCCTCAATCATATATAGATCAAACATCAGTCCACATGTGAATCTCAGTAGCCTTGTTTGAGACTACAGAAAGGGATTTAAATTTGTGAGTGGAGCTGTCTCTAAGAGCACATTTCAGATGTTAGTAGGCATCAAGCTTCAACATCTTAGTGGCTGAATTTAAATTCCTTTAAACTTGTTTTTAAACCAATTCTAGTTACATATTTATACATTTAATATGCTTTTATCTCCCATCATGCCTTCTTTCAAAATTAGTATAAGATATACCATAAAAACCAGTTGTATTTCTAACATACCTACACACCTAAATGTATTTAGTGTTCTTGCCAGCACATTTTTTGAAATCTTGAGACTGAAGGGACCTTACTGTTTACTCAAGTAAGATAGATATTTAGAAAAAAGCTCATACATACTTCATTGTTCAGAATGTCATTATTTCTATTGTCCTGGATAAATTAAAGGTAAAACTAGAAGCACTAGTGAGAAAATTACTGAGTTATGTTTTTCTTCTAAATAAGTGTTGTGCAACTACCTCTGTGTGAGACAAGGATGCTGCTGCCTCAGTGACACAAAGGGGATAAGAAATGAGGGGATTGTTTCCGCTCATTTGTTCTTCAGGATTCTCTCGATACTGTTTTCTGGTGCCATGGAAATTTCTAAATGAGAGCCTGAGACAGCCTTCCCAGGAATTATCTCCACCTGTTGATTTAGGGACTAGGATAGTCTTGGCCTGAAACAAAGACTGAAAAAGAAATTGGCTGGTGATTCAGTATTCTCCTGTTTTATCTTGCCTGAGTGAAAAAATCTCGCTATTTCAAAATAAAGTGTTCAGTTTAAACACACCTTACCAAAAAGTATAAAGTATGCTCCTCTAACGATGTTAACTAGATAATCTGACACTTTCCACGGAATCTTCCAGCCTGTAAGCACTGCCGAGGGAGGAAATTCAAGCAGAAGAATCCATAAATGCTAGTCAATTCTTTCTTGGTCAGAATTAGGCCCAGGGACCTGGTTGTCATCAAACTCCTGCCCCTTAACCTAGGTTGGCGGCTTTAGACTTGCCATCATAAATGACATGGGCAAAGAGCTGATGAGTGTTGTAATAGTATGAAAAAAGCAATGGACACAAGTTAGAAAACTCAGCTTCTCATTTCCATTCCTCCTGCTTTTCTCTGTGAATGTGGAGGACTAATATCTTTCAAAGCAAAGCAATATCTTTGGAACTAACAGGAATCTGAAAGAGCATTTATTTCAGGGTTTCTCTTTTTTTTTTAAGAATAAGAATTGCATGAAGTATCAGTTCCAGAATATTAATCTGAAAAAGGTTCTGGGGCAAATAATTTTGGGAAATGCTAGGTGACCCGAAGTTAAACAGGCCTCTTTCCTATGGGAATTCTCAGGGCCTTTCATAAAGTAATTATGTTATGACTTTCCAGAAGGGAATTAAATATACCATTTTCCTCAATCACGTTTGACTACATAATATTTTTCTTTTTTTGAGACAAACTCTCGCTGCCACCCAGGCTGGAGTGCAGTGGCGCAATCTTGGCTCACTGCACCTCTACTTCCGGGGTTCAAGGGATTCTCATGCCTCAGCCACCCCAGTAACTGGAATTAAAGGCACGCACCACCACCATGCTTGGCCAATTTTCATATGTTTAGTAGAGGCAGGGTTTCGTTGTGTTGGCCACGCTCATTTTAACTCCTGACCTCAAGTGATCTGCCCACCTCGGCCTCCCAAAGTGCTGGCATTACATGCATGAGTCATTGCGCTTGGCCATACATAATTTTTTTAAATTAAAAGTCTTGAAAGATGATGTTTTTAAGAATACACTTTGAGAAGACTGATCCCATCTAACATTTTTGCATTATCGAGAAGGAAACTGAGGCCTAGAAAGCTTAAATCATTTGCCCAAGGTCTCACAGTAATTAAATAGCAAAGACATGACTAAACCCTGCTCTCCTGATTCCAGGTGAAGGAATTCTGTCTGTTAAGGAATTCATACCATGCTGTCCTTTCAAACTTTGCTGAGCCCCATTTTCTACAACTATAAAATAGGGATTTTTTTTTTTAATTTCTTGGCAGAGATACGATAGGAATCAAATAAGAAAAATACGTGAAAACTTCCCAAGAATTAGCCCAGCACAAATAATATGCTTTTAAAATTGCTGGCTACTATCATACTTAAAACCTCACCGGTTATGTCACTTATTCTGGAGACTTCACATATTCTTTGTGGTAATAAGCTTGTAGTCTTTTTCTTTTTCCTCCAAGTGAAACTCAAGATTGTAGTCTCTTTCATACACCATGATTTATACTCAAAAAGAGGTCTCTAGAGCACTAGGGATTCTATGAAGCAGCATCAGGATGCCCAAGGTTTTTCTGAGACTGTATTTTTAATTATTTGTTCATATATGTGCTTCCCAAATTGTGAGAGATTCTATGTGGTTTTTTTGTTGTTGTTTTATTTTTTCCATCTATGGAAATTGTAACTAAATAGAATGCAAAGCTGAGAAAGAAAGGCTGTGAGTACCCCAATGCTGAATTCAGCCATCTCTAATAAAGCTTGCTGAGAGGTTCTACTTCAGCTGAACCAGTATCACCACCTCCATGGTACTTCATGGTAAAGAAGTCTAAAGTTTAATGTAAATCTCCCCTATTATCCAATCACTCTTCTCCTCGTTATTACCCAAGAGCAAAAAAAAAGAGGCTATGTCCACACAAATAATTTTCCATGAATGTGCTTATCAATTTTATTTCTAATAGCCTCAAACAAGAGCCCACATGTCCATCATAAATGAGTGGATCAATAATATATGGTCTATCTATACAGTAGAAGAGTATTCAGAAGTAAAAAGGAATAGACTCTTGATACATGTAACAAAATGGGTGAACTATCAAAGTCATTATACTAACTGAATTAGGCCAGAGAGAAACCACTACAAACTGTATAAATGCATTTATATAAAATTCTACAAAGTTCAGATTACTCTATAGTGACAGAAAACAGATCAGTGGTTATCTATAGACATGAGGGGGCCAAGAAGGGCAGGAGGGAGACTATATTAGTCCATTTTCGCGCTGCTGATAAGGATACACCCAAGGCTGGGCAATTTACAAAGGAAAAAGTTTTCATGAACTCACAGCTGCAAGTGGCTGGGAAGTCTCACAAACATGGCAGAAGGCAAGGAGGAGCAAGTCACATCTTACATGGATGGCAGCAGGCAAAGAGAGCTTGTGCAGGGGAACTTCCTCTTTATAGAATCATTGGATCTCATGAGACTTATTCATTATCATGAGAACAACACAGGAAAGATCTGTCCCCATGATTCTATTACCTCCTACCATGTCCCTCCCACAACGTGGGAATTCAAGATGAGATTTGGGTGGAGATTCATTCTGCCCCTGGACCCTCCCAAATCTCAGGTCTTCACATTTCAAAATAAATCATGCCTTCTCAACAGTTCCCCAGAGTTTTAACTCATTTCATCATTGACTCAAAAGTCCACAGTCCAAAGTTTCATCCTAGACAAGGCAAGTCCCTTTCACCTACAAGCCTGTAAAATCAAAAGCAAATTAGTTACATCCTACATAAAATGGGGACTACAGGCATTGAGTAAATACAACCATTCCAAATGGGAGAAATTGGTTAAGACAAAGGGGCTACAAGCCCCACACAAGTCTGAAATCCAGTAGGGTGGCCAAATCTTAAAGGTCTAAAATGGTCTCCTTTGACTATGTCTCACATCCAGGTCATGCTGATGCAAGAAATGGGTTCCCATGGCCCTGGGCAGCTCCACCTCTGTGGCTTTGCAGGGTATAGCCCCCCTCCTGGCTGCTTTCATGGGCTGATGTGGAGTGTCTGTGGCTTATCCAAGTGCATAAAGAAAGCTGTCAGCAGATCTAACATTCTGCTTTCTGGAGGATGATGGCCCTCCTCTCACAACTCCACTAGGTGGTGTCCCATTAAGGACTCTTTATGGGGGCTCTCACCCTACATTTCCCTTCTGCACTGCCCCAGCAAATGTGCTCCTTGAGGGCCCCACCCCGAAGGAGGACCTCTGCATGGGCATCCAGTTGTTTCCAAACATCTGAAATCTAGGCAGAGGTTCCCAAACCCCAGTTCTTGACTTCTATGTACCCACAGGCTCAACACCATGTGGAAGATGCCAAGGCTTGAGGCTTGCACTCTCTGAAGCCACCGCCCATGCTCTATGTTGGCCCCTTCCAGCCCATGACTGGAGTGGTTGGTATGCAGGGCACCAAGTCCCTAGGCTGCATACAACACATGGACCCTGGACCTGGCCCATGAAACCACTTTTTCCCCCTAGGCCTCTTGACCTGTGACGGGAGGGGCTGCTGTGAAGACCTCTGACATGCTCTGGAGACATTTTCCTAATTGTCTTAAGGATTAGCATTCGGCTCCTTGCTATCTATGTAAATTTCTGCAGTCAACTTGAATTTCTCCTCAGAAATTGAGTTTTCTTTTTTATCGCATTGTCAGACTGCAAATTTTCCAAATTTCCATTCTCTGCTTCCCTTACAAAACTGAATGCCTTTACAGCACTCAAGTCTCATCTTGAATACTCTGCTGCTTAGAAATTTCTTCCACAAGATAACCCTAAATTATCTTACTCAAGTTCGAAGTTCCACACATCTCTAGGGCAGGGGCAAAATGTCTCTTTGCTAAAATGTAACAGGAGTCATCTTTGCTCCAGTTCCCAACAAGTTCCTCATCTCTGTCCGAGACAACCTCAGCATGGATATAGTTGTCCACATCATTATCAGCATTTGGTCAAAGCCATTCAACAAGTCTCTAGGAAGTTCCAAACTTTTCCATACTCTCCTGTCTTCTTCTGAGCCCTCCAAACTGTTCCAACCTCTGCATGTTACTCAATTCTAATCTTCAAACATTTAGAAAGAGAATTGTTGATTTCTCTTTCTAAATGGTATCTCTATGAATTACTGCAGTATTACTGCTGAAAAATATCCTAAAGATATTGCATTTTGGAGTCCCTTTTCAGCAGTGACCCACTCTACTGGTACCAATTTGCTGTATTAGCCTGTTTTCACACTGCAGATAAAAACATACCTGAAACTCAGCAATTTACAAAGGAAAGAGATTTAATGGACTTACAGTTCCACGTAGCTGGGGAAGCCTCATAATCATGGCAGAAGGCAAGGAGGAGCAAGTCACACCTTATATGGATGGCACCATGCAAAGAGAGAGCTCACGCAGGGTAATTTCCATTTATAGAACCATCAGATCTCATGAGACTTATTCACTAGCAGAAAAGCACAGGAAAGATCTGCCCCCATGATTCCATTACCTTTCACTGGGTACCTCCCACAACATGTGGAAATTCGAGATGAGATTTGAATGAGGACACAGCCAATCCATATGACAGACATTACAAAGAGGTGTGAGAAAACATTTGGGGGTGATACAAATATTTATTAATTTGCTTGTGCTGTGGTTTCACAGCTGTGTATACATGTTAAAGCTAATCAATGCATATACTTTAAATACATGTAGTTCATTATATGAGAATTACACTTCAACAAAACTGTATTAAAAAAAGAAAAGTTTAAAAGGACTCAGCTTCTTTTGCCAAAAGTGGGAAGCCTATTGGGGAAAGAAGAATACTTTTTTAATTATAAACTTGAATTGTCCTCCTCTTCCCCATGTCAGACTTCCCACACAATTTCCAGTAATAGATATACAGTTGTGTCTTTCGGAAAATCCCCAAAGCCATGAGAATCTCTCTTTTTCTTCCCTGTTCTGGAGGACACAGTGTCTACAGAAGAGAATTGTTGATTTTTTCCTTTCTAAATGGTATCTCTATGAATTACTGCAGTGTGTATATAAAAGCAGCTCTCAGCAATTAGTTCTCTGGTGTGCACCCAGCTCTAACCTTTCCTCATGTGGAATTTCATTGTTCCTCAGATGCTTTAGAGCTGCTTTGTCCAAGAACAGTTTTTCCAGTAGCATCCAAACATAAAAGAGCTTCTGGTGTTCAAAGGATTGACTCAGAGATATGTTTTCTTGTTAATTGATATAGTTACTGAGCATCATCAGATTTTAGAAATTCTGTCACAACTGCCTGTTTTTCACATTTATACGGTATTCTGTGTGGGTGCAGTAACAAGATAAAAATGTTGCAATAGTAAACTCAGAACATGTGTGTATTCCTATCATTTGTGATGTGTTTTTAAAGAAAATAAATAATTTTAATAATTTTAAATTAGTGTAAAAAGATACATTTTATCATTGTCCATAGTCTGCTAGACAAAATAGACCAAAGAGCAGTTGAGGAAAAATGTTAACTCTCATAAAATTTATTAAAGGAAAACAGTTTAGAAAGAAGTAGCAAAGCTCAGAGATCTAATGGAAGTAGAAAAAGCAATGGATTGGGAGGATGAACCACTGAATTTGAATCTTAGCTTTGCCATTAACTAACTGTGAGGCCTTGGGCAAATTAGTTTCCTCTTTAGGACACAGATTCCTCATCTGTTGAATAAAAGGATATAATAAATGTTGTGAAAATTCTATCTGGATCTCTACTAAAAATTAGTACCTTCTTTATGGCATAAAATGTGAGAGGGAGAAAAAAGAGTGTTGTTCTTACTTTTAGTTTTCTTTTAGTTATACTACTTTACAAAGCTGTTGATTATATGTTTACAAATAGGAATGTTTTGCTACAAATATTCTGGCAATATCAAATATAGTGCCTAATTCTTCCCCTTATCAACAGTTAAAGTATTTAGGACAAGTGTTTGTACTGCCCCGGCAAAATGGAGTTTACTATAGGAGTAGTAAAATAAATATGAGAAACTCTATTAAACAACAATAGCTCATAAGATAATTTAAGCAGGTAATCCAGGTTTGAAATAACACCACCATGTTGGCAAATGGGAACACTGACAAAACGACAATTCAGTGCCTAGAACTTAGCATGTAAATGTTTTGTTTAGACTTGGGTGTTTGTATGTGTATGTACTACACAGATCTAAACAATTTACATAGTCTAGTCTCTTTATGTTCCTATGACCATTAAAAATAAAACACAGAGACCAGCCTGGCCAACATGGTGAAACTTTGCCTGTAATAAAAATACAAAGTTAGCTGGGCACGACGGTGCACGCCTCTCACCTCAGCTGCTTGGAAAGCTGAGCCAGGAGAATCTCTTGAACCCAGGAGGCGGAAGTTGCAGGGAGCAGAAACAGCACCACTGCACTCCAGCCTGGGCAAGAGTGAGACACCATCTCAAAAATAAAACAAAACAAAATAAAATAAAACTTCCTCATTTTCCATGCCATATTATTTAGTCATCGGCTACTAGCGTTAGGGATAGAACTTTTTTCAATGAAACTGTAAAAACATTTTTCTGAATGTAATGACGTGGAATTATAGAAAATGCTAGAAAAGTGATCATAGATTGTTCTTAAGTGGCACCCAGAAAATATTCATCTTAGTAGTTTCATAACAGCCATCCGGCATACAGAAGGTGACAAAATAATTTTAGTGGACCCTCACGAATAATCTTTCTAAAATCTTCTAAGGTATGAGTTGCTGGGCTTTTGAGAATCAGTTCTTCCTCTCTCCCTTCCTCCCTACCCCCCTCACCCCCTGCCCCCCTCCCTCTCCCTTCCTCCCTCCCTCCCTTCCTTCTTTTCTATTGTTATCTTTAGGAAATGTTTAGAACCTTCCATTTTGAAGCATTATTTTCTAGAACTTTACATATAAGAATTTTCTGTACAAAGGAATCTTAAACAATGCCCCAGTTTTCCCCACAGGTGATCTGTATCCGCCTGTTGCAGCCTGGCTGCTTCTTGGCATGGTTACTGATTGATCCTGTATGCAGGGGCCTTGGAAAACCCTGCTTTTTGTTTACTGTTCAAACAAACCCTCTTTAATAGCAGAACATGTAAGAGAATACTTTGAAATTTAATTTATGCCATGTAATGAGGCTGCCAAGAAAAAGATCAAGGTAAAAGCCTATTTTTTTTTTAACAGAGTCTATAAGATGCTGACTTGCTCAGTCCCCCTGCAATCCCCTCTCTGACGGGCATCTCACACTCCATCCATACGACACCACTTAACAGCCCTCGTCAAATGCCTCTTGCCTTTGTACCACATGTGTGTGCAAATTTATTGTTTGAAATTTAACTCTCCTGCCCTCCTCTCCCAGCAATTTCTAAGACTTAACTGCCTGCAAGTCTTAATTCAGGGCTTCCTCTCTGGAAAGTCTAAGTCTTACTCTACAACCCACCACGAGGATATGTGTATCTTGCTCTGTGTTCCATCTTACCTATGTGAGAAGCATAATACCTATCTCTATGAATGATAATAATCTCTGAGAATACTTGCATCTCCCCAATAGACTGTGATGTCATTTTTTAGATATGGAATTTTGTTTTCACTGTCTGATCTCCAGAGCTAGCCACATACCTCGCCCTTAATAGCCACCAAATCAATTTTGGATTAATGAGTTAAATACCCACCTAATGAATTTAGAGTTTTAATCTGGAGAAGAAAACTAATAGGTACATTAGAGTCCACAATATTCTGAAATACTGACATTAACATAATAGCTCATCTTTATTAGCTATTGTTTAATATGTTCCATGCCATGTTTCTACTTCTTCATATGAATTATGTCATGCAATTTTGGCAAAAACCCAGTATGGTGGTGCTATTCCTTACTATTCCTATCCTCATTTTGCATGTGAAAATCTGAGGCGTAAGTAAGTTAAGGAACCTACAGAACTTTGGGCAGAAAGGGGTGGAGGCTTTCAAGCCGGGCAGTCTGACTCCAGAGCCCACACCTCTATTAGCACACAGAGCCTACACAGACAACTACTACAGAAGAAGGAAAAGTCTTTCTTCAGCATCTAAATGCAAAGTAGGCATATACTATCAACTCAATAATTATCTCTATGATGATTTGTTCTGAGTGACCTAAAGACTGGAACATCATTAAATGACAACTTCTTTTGTCTCAACAGAAACAAAAATATTTTTTTAACAATTATAGCTGTCTCTAATAATCATAGCTTATCTACTTTCAATATCACAGGAGATTTTGGAATCAAAGAATTTGAAAGTGGTGAAATCAACATCTTCTCTTTTTGGAATCAGAG
Organism: Plecturocebus donacophilus; assembly: GCA_004027715.1. Classification (NCBI taxonomy): domain Eukaryota; kingdom Metazoa; phylum Chordata; class Mammalia; order Primates; family Pitheciidae; genus Plecturocebus; species Plecturocebus donacophilus. The sequence goes on from PVKP010000991.1 coordinate 73,809, forward strand.
AAGATTTTGAAAGTGGTAAAATGTGTGTGTGTGTGTGTGTGTGTGTTTATATATATATATACGTATATATATATATATAGACATTATGGAGATAAGGAAGATATGTAAACTTTTGAGGAAAATCATCAAATCATATCAGCTATCCATACACATATACTACCTACCACTGTTACCAACTATGGGACTTCATTGAAAGTCTTCTAGTAGAATTCAGACATCTTTGTGAAGTGTCCCACTCTCATGTCCTAAATATATTACCATATCTCATATAAACTACTATCTTCTAAATGGTGTGTGTGTGTGTGTGTGCACACACGCAAGCATGTACACCCTTAAACCAAAAGCACAGTACATATGCAACTCTGATTATTAAAAATTAAGTTGAGGTCGGAGACTCATTAGGAATTTTAAGATAGTTTGAGAATCACTCTTTTTCTCCCTCCTGCTTCTTTGTATCTACTCAGTACAACATCAGACAAGCATGCGCAGCAATAGCATTTGTTTTGATAATGATAACACCAAGAGCATTTGTATGTCCAGTTTTAGACTGTGGGCTCATCTCAGCGGCAGGCAGCCTTGGTTGAGGGAAGAAAAATTCCAATCCTGAGTTATACAGCCGATTTTGGTAAAAATCACACTTTTCACACCAATCAGACAAATTGTTAAGTTATTTTAGATTAAATTAGAGTAAAGTAGCACTCAGAATAAATTTGAAAAGATAGAGGAAAAAACTGTAAAAAAAAAAAAAGCATGGAAGGAGAAAGATGACAGGGAAACTCAGGTAAAGAAAAGATACAAGAATGAGAAAAGACCAAAAACCCCACAAAGATGTGAAAAAAAAAAAACAAGTCATCAGCACCTGTTTGGCTGGATAGTTGAAGGGGTTCCCTGAATACCACTACTCTCCCAATTTCCAAAGATGGATTAGCAAACTAATACAAGCTGAGCATACATTTGCTGACTGGTGGCGCAGAGCCACCTTGGACCTCATCAGCATTGCTAAACATCGCCTGTAACCTTTCCATTATCACTGAGGGTCTGCTTAGCACCAAGCCCAACTGCTCCAATAATTTCAATTACTTTCCCTGACAAATTTTATGTTTCATGTATTTTAGTGGCCTGATAATTATGATTTCTCTCATTTCTCGCTATCGAACTTAATGGGTTCCAGCATGAGTGTGCAGTTTCAGAAATGAAGTTCCACTTGAATTCACAAGTTATTATCTACTTTCATTAATGGAATTGGAAAAGAGAGAGTAGAAAAGAGATAAAGAATGAGGAAGTAGGAAAAGATGAGTGAACAGGTGGAGGAAAGAATAAAAGAAAACAAAAGGCCAGGATTGGAGAATAAAAATCAACCAAAGAGTGGGAGCGAAGCTGGGCTAAGAATAAAAAAAAAGGAAGTGGACAAACCTTTTTTTAATGCAAAAAGCACTGAATATATTATTTTCATGACTAAACACATGACTGAGAAGAAGCATAATGTGTTTAAAAATTCCCAAGCATGGCATCCAGACCATACTGGGTTTGAGGAACCTGGCTCCTTTACTTAACAACTGTTTAATAATAGGCATATTATATAAACTCAGTGAGATTCAGATGTCTTCTTTTTCATGCATAGGTGTGTTGTGTGTGTGCGCATGTGTGTGAACAAATGTTTATGGAATGAATGATCTACAAGGAATCATGCTAATGTAGGAAGATTAGCTCTTTTAAAGGTTGTAGAGCTGGAGACAGAGACATATATGCACCTCAGCTTGTCTGGACATTGCTTCACCTTCCCTCCCACGTGAGAATCAACTTCCCTCCCACTGTCTGGCACAAGAGATGAGCATGTGCACTTTTGAAAGCACTCCTAGCAATAGAAGCACTAGCAAAATAGATTGTTTGCATCAGTTCCACATGATTATCATGGAAGCCCCAAAAAGGAAAAAAAAAAATAGGATACAGCAAGACATGAAGAGCTCAGATCCATCAAAACCTTGTGAAGTCAGTATCACCAACAGCTTTGTGTTATCTGCTAGTGTGCAGATATGCTGCAGCAGGTTCCAACTTCCCAGGCTCTGTGATTTTTGACCTAGTAATTGAAAACTTAATATAACCTTACAATAGAGTTATGTATGTCGTCTCTTATAATCAACCTTTAGTCCATCTGAAAAGATGTAGCTAAGGAAAGTAGGGTGTAGGAAGATGAAGACTGAATCCCCTTGCCTTCAAGAAGCTAACATTCTAATACAGAGAGATAAGACAAACAAGTGTAATAGAAAATCAGTATGAAAAATGCTATAAGAGTGGCACACAGCATCAGAGAGGTTTAAGGAAGGAAAATGTGGTATTTATTTTGAAATACTCTGTTTTAATAAGGGCCCAAGTCTTACGCCAAAAGACTAAATCTCTAGTTTTACAATTTCAGGCATCAGTGAGCTACTTGGGAAAATAAAAGGAGGATTAGAGTCCTTCCCTGTATCTCTAAAAATACATCACATGGATGGCAGGAGCCAAGCCCTGTACTGAAGGCATTTAAGATAATAAATGATAAAGATTTATGAAAAATAAATATTCAAAGACACACTGGAATTAAAAACTTAAAAGGTAGCATAAAGCAGCAATAGTGCAAAATAATAATAATCATATGTGGAAAGAGCTGAACTGAGCAATCATTTAAAATGTTTTACCCCGTATTCTCCAACTGAGAAGGGTATCCATTTTCTCAAATGACCCTAACAGAGACCACTGAAAGATGGTTCATCTTGTTCAGTTTAGTTAAAATGAAGTAAAAGTGGCTGCCTTAGTTAACACTGACTGAAGGAGGACAGAAAGGAAAATAACTCATGAATTAGACAATGTGCTCTTACTTACCAAGCACCTTTCTGCAAAGCCAACTAAAGACAATTGGAAATTTCTTAAGGGTGTCTACACTTTTCGGGGAATACATTTGAAAAGACCATTCTCTGGGAGGAATCTGGTCAGCCTACCAGTTGATTGATCCAATCAACTTTTAAAAGAGGCCCTTTAGCCCCTGTATTTCAACGATGCACCCCTGCTTCACCCTCAGAGTGAAAGTCAGTACTTCTAACTTTGAGGCATTATTGCCAGTCTTCATCTTCTCCTTCTCCTCCTCCTTTGCCTTCTCTTTTTAAAGCAACAAGCAAGGGCTTATAGGCGTGGGGTAGGAGGAAGAATGAAGAAGAGGAAGCCCACTCCGTTGGTGCTAAGGTAAACTCTGTGCTTGAAAGGGAAACTGCCTTCAAAAGCAGTCCTACCAGCCTTGGCTTTCAGAAAAAGCACATCCATTCAAAAACAGGGTGCGTCTCTCTTCTACCTGAGGCATTTTGAGTAGTACGTAGGATGCAAGGACACATGAGAAAATCCTGATCTTAAAGCCCCCATGCTGTATGTGGAGAGACAAACCCATATGCAATCACAACTCCTATAGGAGAAGCATGTGCAAAGTGCTGTGGTAGCTGATGGGAGAAGGAGATGACAACTAAATGTGTGGCAGGAGAGCACATGACAAGCTTCACGAATAGGTCAAATTTCACCTGGGTCTTGAGGAATTCTAGGAACCTGCACTATAAAGTTAAGGAAACAATTTCAAATGTAAAGAAGGTTCTATACAGCTGCTGTTCCGTTAGTGTTACAACCTACTTATTGACAGTGGGTCTCCAAGTTACTACTTGACTGAGCAATGTTAATGACCCACAAAAAGGGCTTTTGCAGTAGTTAAAAAAATTCAAACCAGTTCCAGATCTAGAGATTCTCATGGCTGAAACCCAGTTGAATTTGGCTTCTCTGGGTAACAAGTGTACTTTACCCCAGCAGGATCATACTTAAATTTGAATTAAGAAATGTGACATTTTTAACCTTCTACTCTATTTTTCACAATGACATACTTTGCCTCAGTTAATCATGACAGAGAAATATTTAAATGTTAAAACACGGATAATAAAGAGAAAGGACTTAAGGAAGCCTGGACTTCTTGTGCTCAGAAGTCATCACTCCACTACAGTCTTCCATGGAGACCATGGCCCAAAAATTGAATTAGCACCCATGAATCCAGAATTTCAGAGGCAAGTCTAAGGTTTCCCTGAGTCATCTGAGCATTTGAGAGTTCTCCTGCCTTAGTTTCTATTATTCTTCATCAAAAGGTCAGCTATTCTGAAATAATACATAAGGGGATCTTGAAAAGTAGAATGTTCTCTTTAAAACTGAAGATTCCACAGCCTGCTAAGACACTTTAAAGAATAAAACCTTTCTCATCTTTCCACAAAATTCATGGCGAATTTCTTTTTCATGACTTTGTAGATGTTACTTCGTGTTTCTTGATCTACAGGCATATTAATTTTGGTGAAGTTCAACCTTTTCCTAGCTCTGCATATGAAGACTACAAAGAATCTCTATGGTGGTTAGAAGATTTTGTCTTTTGTTGTTTTTGCTAAGACCATGGGACTAGTTGCTTTTTGTGATTAAGTATAATTTTTGAAATAAAATATGCACTAAAAATGATCTTTTGACCCTTAGAATTGTATTTTTAATGCTTTTTGTATCTTAGTATCAGGGTCATTTTTAAATAGATATTTCTAATAAATATCTGTTGAAACTAAGAGTAACAATAAAAGGCTAACAGGTGTAGAAATGATAGAGTTGAAGCACAAAAGGTATAGAGGATGTTTAATGAAGGGTTGGTAGGATTTAGAGGTCCTCAGCATATGCCTCCACCCCCTGGTCCTAGTTCTAAAAGTCCCAGTATATTAATTAGCAATATGATTTGCCATGTGAAATCGTATTTGGAGCACTCATTAAAAACTCATTATGTATCAGGCGCTTTACATAATTTAAGTCTAATTTTCACAAACACATATTTATTACTGAGAAAACAGACTCAGAGGGCTCAAGAGACTTGCCTAGGGTTATAGATTCAACTTAGCACAGAACAAGGATTTGAACCTATATATATATATCTGAATTCAAAACCAAATTCTTCCTTTTTATGGCAAATTTCTATTTATAATATTCTTAAAGATCAGAAGAACTCTAAGTCCATCTCTCTCTTCCTGCTAAGTGGTTACAATCAGGTTGTTTAGCCACATTTTTTTTAACACACAACACAAATCTAAGTTATTCAGGAACATTATAATGGCAATTATTTTTGCTTTAAAAAAGATCTTGCGGACGGGTGGGGTGGCTCACGGTTGTAATCCCAGCACTTTGGGAGGCCGAGACAGGCGGATCACAAGGTCAAGAGATCAAGACCAACCTGGCCTACATGGAGAAACCCCATCTCTACTAAAAAATACAAAATTAGCTGGACATGGTGGTATGTGCGTATAGTCCCAGCTACTTGGGAGGCTCAGGCAGGAGAATCACTTCAACCTGGGAGGCAGATACTGCAGTGAGCCCAGATCATGCCACTGCACTCCAGCCTGGCGACAGAGTGAGACTCCGTCTCAAAAAACAAAAACAAAACAAAACAAATAAAACAATAAGAAAGAGAGCGATCTTGCTACTAATAAGGTGTCTGACAGTTGGCCAAGTTGAAAGAAGGAACATGAGTTGAGAGGAGAAGATTCCATTGCAGGAAATGTTTGAAACATACAATTTGGAGTCAGATATATCTCTATTACAGTGCTGTTCAATAGAAATACAATGTAGGCCAGAGATGTAAGCCACATGAGTAATTTAAAATTTCTTAGTATTCGTGTTAAAAAGAGTAAACAGGTGAAGTTATTTTAAATAATATGTAATCTAGTGCATCTAAAGGATTATATATTTCAACATATAAGCAATAAAAAAATTCAATGAGATATTTTACATTTTATTTTGTATATGAAATCTTAATTAAAAAAAATCTCGTGTGTGTTTTATACTTACATCACATCTTTATTCAAAATGGCTACATTTCAAGTGCTCATCAGCAACATGTGGCTGGAGATCACAGTATTAGAAAGTATAGCAAGAGTAGTTTAAGAGGAAAACTTGAACAGAGAAGGTGGTCCAAAAAAGCTCACATGAAAATGAACTAAATTCAGAATGGGGGACTTTAAGTGTAAGAACTTACAAGTCTGAAAACTCCATCAACTAGTAGTGAGGTTGGGAATTTGTGCCATGGAATGAAGGGGGCCATAAAACAAGCTCTTGTAGAGCAGGGACTTGACATTCATTGTCTAACACTAATTCTGTGGTTATTCTCTGCATTGCACATGTGAAAAAGCTGAAGCTGAGATAAATTCGTTTACTTGCCCAAATTTGTACTTTCTATTCCCTATGAATCTGTGACCAGACAAAATGAAGGGTTTGTACTTATTCTCCTTGTCCAGAGTTTTTTTAAGTGTAATCTATCAGCTGCCCTGAGTCTATGTTGAGGATGTTAGGCAGACACAGAGGGGACTTGCAAAGGGCAAGGTGGAAGGAGGATAGAAAGCTTGAAAAGAACCATGTTTCAAAGGCTGTGTAGCTACAACCCTGAAGCCTTTAAGGTGTTAATAAAGGCAGGGAGCCAGGCCGCAGGCAGCTGTTGCACTACACAGCTGTTATTCTAGGGACATTTACCTGCTGTTTGCTTGATGCTGTGGAAGACAAAAAGGAAAGGACTGAGTTTGACATGCAGACAGAGAGCGTAGGTGAAAGAAACTGAAGAAACTCTTGAAAATGAGGTTGGTTAAGAATCCCAGGAGTTTGCCCAATGGCGTGCTCTGGATATTCAAATACTACAATAGATTCTTTTCTAACTTGCACGATCTCAGTATGTCTCCTGGATTGTAGTTTTAAATGCAAAATAATATTCATACTTTAAACAGCACATGTGAATGTAGGTAATCTACATTCTGTGAGTATAACTTATAAAACAATCTGCTTATATCATGGTGGTGCTAAGATTTTTTCATCATATTGTTTCTGTAAAGTCAACTCTTTATGACAACTTGGAGGAAAAGAAGAGGAGCATCAGGCAGCTCTAATAAGCTTTCTTTCATGAAAACTGGCTAAGAAAATCAACTTGTTTTCAGTTAAGGATCATTGCTGAGGAGAAAGAAGAACCAAATGAGCTGAAGCGTAATCAGGCTCTCTAAAAATGGAATCATAATGAATTCTTATTTCTATTTGGATAAGTATTTTACCCTTAATTACTTAACTTATAGAATTATGAGAGAGTTAAAAAGTATACTATATGCATTCATTCAAAAATTCATTCAATAACTTTTTTTTCCAGCATTTACTATGTACCAAACCCTAGGCTCTGTTTACATAGTGTAAATGAGAAAAAATACATCTTTTCTTCTACCCATCTTAGGTACATGACTGAGACTCCTAGAGCAAAAGATACAAGAGAGAAAACCATACAAATTTAGGTTTTACATGACATGAGAGCCTTCATAAGAAATTGAAGGCCCAAATTGTTAAACCTGTCTATTTTTATGTAAAATATATATTTTTTAAGAGACAAGGTCTTGCTCTGTCACCCCAGCTGGAGTACAATGGTGCAATCATAATCCATTGCAATCTTGAACTCCTGGGCTCAAGTGATCCTCCTGCACCAGCTTCCTGTGTGTTTTTATGCCAAGTTTGGTGAAGAGTGAACAGTCAGAAATATGATGGGGGAAAAGGTATCATTAAATGGTAATAGACTGGGAGAAACTTAGCAAGGACTGTGTCCAGATTCTTCTCTGTGACTTGTTTTCAGAGATAGGAATGTTCCTTTCCTCTTGGTATAGGGAAGGAACCTCTCACATGAGGGTCTGTCTTATGACCTGCTTCAGGGGAAGGTCGTTATATTAGGTCATTTTTTGCATTACTGTACCGAAGTACCCAAGCCTGGGTAATTTATAAAGGAAAGAAGTTTAAATGGCTCATGGTTTTACAGGCTGCACAGGAAGTGTGGTACTGGAATTTGCTTCTGGTGAGGGCCTCAGGAAGCATACACTCATGGGGGAAAGTGAACAAGGAGCAGGCCCGTCATCCGGTGAGAGGGGGAGCAAGGGGAGGGGAGAGGACTCAGACTTTTAGCCAGATCTCATGTGAAGTAAGTGAGGAAAAACTCACTCATCACCAAGGGTAAGGTGCTAAATCAATTCATGAGGGATCCGCCCTCACAATTCAACCCTCTTCCAACAGGCTGTACCTCCAACATGGAGAATCACATTTCAACACAAGATTTGGAGGCAATGAACAACCAAACCATATCAATTAGAAAACCCTTAGGTTTTATGACTTACTTCAGGGAAGAAGGGTAGGGGAAGGTCAGAGAGATCTTCCTGCATCTGCTTTCTCTCAAAGTCCTTTGGTTTAAAATATTTAATATGGTAAGGTACCACACTTTGGGGTGGAATGTCCTGAACTCCACCAGTAGTGCAGCAAAGGCTGCTAGCTGATCTCTGGACCCATGCCTTCTCTTTGGGAACACAACTAGACTACATTTCCTAACTTTTGTGGCTGCGTGTGGGTATATGATTGAGTACTAGCCAGTGGAATATGGGAGAAAGTGTTACTTCTGCTTCTGCTGTCTGTAATTCTCCAGGATCTTTCCCCTACTCTGGTGACCTTGGGAGCTACAGTGAGGATGGTAGTACCACTCCATAGAAAGAGGCAGAATCACCAATTAGAGGAGAACAATAACGACATTGGTGTTAGACTTCAGGTGAGCTAGAAATAAACTTCTATCTTATAGCTGCCAGTGCTACCTTAACTAATACGAGCATGAGCAGAGAACTTGCTCTGTGCCCTCTTGGTCTTACAATCTAACAGGAAACAGGCAGTAAATAAGCAAACCATATATACAGAGGCATTTGGTTTATATATGAAAATGTTATAGCCTAGACACAGAAGAGGACCACATAATTGTTTTAGGTTTATACAGAAGATTAAAACTGGTGATGATATGAAAATAACTGACAACTTTATTTTTCACCTATTTTTTTGAGATGGGGTCTTGCAATGTTGCCAAGGCGGGACTCTAATTTCTGGGCTCAAGCAGTACTCTTGCCTCAGTTTCTCAGGTAGCTGCGATTACAGGCACGTGCCACCTAGTTTACTTTAGAATAAAGTATCTCTTTTTATCTTGCCTCCTTTTCCCCTTCTCAGCACATACACCTACCTCTTTTACCAAGTAAATGAAGTCTGTTTTTGAAACAGTGATGGACTCCAAACCACATGGAGTAAAAGAAACGGCATCATCTTAGACATTTCAGTTCACTGTTCTCTTTACTGTATGGCAATTCATTTATAAAAAACTGTGACTGCATCTTTTTCTGAGCAATAATGAAACACTGGTTGGCTTTTTAAGTTTCTCCCATAGGTATGAAGAGAAATGCTGAATACATAGCCTAGTGATAGAGTAACAAAGACACTGTGATGGTAATTAAAGAGGTCTAATATCTGCTCCTAATTACTTGATGTTAGTTAAGGTAGCTACTTTTGGGGCCTTAGTTTCCTCATCTACTAAATTGGAAATTTGGCTAATTGACCTGTAAGTTCCTCCCAGTTCTCACATTTCCAGCTTCCAATCTTTTTTTTTTTTTTTTTCAGGGAATGCAAACAAAAAACTGGTAGAAGTGTGGCTTAAATGCAGTGCTTGGGAGACATTCTGCATGGTTTACAGGTTCCAAAGCTGGAATTCAGTATGTGAGCTCTCTGTTAGAGGCCTGACACACCATCCAGAAAAAGGTGGCTAAAGGGACATTGGGAAAATTCCAGATGATGCAGGGATTCTGTCTGAATTATCAAAAAATTGCCCAGGAAGACGTGAGCTTCAATTATGGGTCCATTTGCTTCATTTGACCCTTCTGCTTCTGAAATAGGTGAAGTAGGTTACACACACACACACACACACTCTCTCTCTCTCTCTCTCTCACTCTGATTCCCCAAAGCTCTGAGCCTTCGTCTTTGAAGTTTCAACCTTTCAGAATAAAAACTGTATTGTTTTTAACAACTGGGTCTCTCTCCAGCTTCCTACCCCCTGCCCAGCTTCTCTGTTCTGTGTTCTACCTCAGACCCCTCTCAGCTGCCTGGCTCCTGCTGCTGTGCATTGTGATTTAAGGTACTCTCTGCTTTCCTTTCCTTACCATGGTGCCTTTGATTCAGATAGAGACAGATACATTATTGATCAGATCTTGGCTGCTGTTCTTAGCTTGCTGGTGCTGTACCAGTAACTAATAAGCTAGTGAGAGAAGACGAGTGAGGAGAGCCAACCGACCTCCTTTTAAAAAGCAAGTGGATGACAACTCTGCAGCCTGCATCTGGGAACTTTTAATAAACGCTACGTGCTTTTCTGCTAGAATCCCTTTGCTCATTTGGTCAGGCACCTTCACCGTGCACAGGCAGGGTGGTCCATACACCAGGCAGCGAAGGCCTGCTTGGATGAAGAAAATGGCATTTTCATATAGGGAAGACCATTCTTTATTTCATAGTGCATAAGTAACTGGACTTTTTTTTTTTTTTTTGCTAAATGTACCACATAAAAACCAAAGTAGCCATTTTGTATTAGATTTTCTATAATCCGATTTAATATTTGCCACCAACCTATGATGCAGTTTTATCATTCCTTATGAGAATATTTAGATTGAAAAAACTCATGCGCTGGGCACTATGCAAGTTCTTTACTTTCCTTTGTTGAAATGAATAAGATTAACATTCCATCTAAAGATCGTAGCAGAGCCATAACTGAAGCTCAGGTCTTTAGACTCTGAACCTACAGCTTTCTCCGGTACTGGAGGCTGCATTCTGGCCATTCTCTCCTGCTACCCATTCAGCACCCTTATTGAGCCCTCAGAGAGATGACTGAAAAAGATACAAGAAAAGACTTGTTAACTTCCCCAAGGTCCCTATTTATTTTAGTTTTTTGAGATTGAGTCTCATTCTATCACCCAGCCTGCAGTGCAGTGGCATGATCTCGGCTCAATACCACCTCTGCCTCTAGGTTCAAGTGATTCCCCTGCCCCAGCCTTCCAAGTAGCTAGGATTACAGGTGCCCACTACCACACCCACCTAATGTGTGCATTTTTAGTAGAGATGGGTTTCACCATGTTTTCCTAGCTGGACGGGAACTCCTGACCTTGGGTGATCCGCCCGCCTCAGCCTACCAAAGTGCTGGGATTATAGGCATGAGGCACCGTGTCAGGTCAGATTCCTCCTTTAAACATTCAAAGGCCCTATGTTAAAATATTTATCAGATTTTCAGTGTTCATACCCTTTAACCCAACAATTCTACCACTACGGTTCTACTTGAAAAAGTGTGCATGTGTTTGTGTGTGCGTGCATGTACAGATATATATATATATACATGCATGATTATGCTTACCTGTAATACCAAAACCTTAAAAAATCCAGGGACTACTTAAATATTATATATCCATAGACTTGAATACTATACAGTTATTGGAAAAATGAAGAAGATACATAAATCATCATTTTGATAAACACTTAGGTTATATTAAATGAAAAACATCTGTATAGGCTAAACTCTTCTCTCAGTTTTTTTTTAAATCTATCTACTATCTATCCATCCATCAATCTATTTGTCTACCTACCTATCCATCCATCCATTCATCCATCTAGCTACTTATACTGGTTTATGTATAAACATTTTTATATTTGCTGAGAGTGTAGATAAAAATATATAAACGGCAAGTGCCTCTGGGGAGAGTAACCATGCTAAGGAGAAACTAACATTTTATAATTTACTTTTATGTTTTTAAAAATTTCTAACTTTGTGCAGATACTGCTTTTATTTTTAAATGGTGTCATGTCAACTAAGGTTAACTGGGCTCTGATATTTTAAAGAACTTTATTTCTGTGTTTCATTACATTTATAAGGCTTGTTTTAAAATGCCCTAATATTGAGGCTTAACAGTTATATGTAAATATGGTACCAGTCATTTTTTCCTGAAAATGAGTTTTGAAGGATGAAAAGAGAATCAAGGGGCTCTACATCCCTTAACCGTGAGTGGAGACCTAGTGGAGCAAAGGAAAGCAACGTGGAAGGAGAGAGGGGCAACGGTGAACTATGAGCTTCTCTGTACCACACAGAGGTGATAGGAGGGAGGTCCGCACTGGCAATTAGGAAAATTGGATTCTAGCCCTGCTCCACCATTTACTTCTCTCCTGTATGTGTCACTTAACCCCTCCAAACCTCAGTCTTTTCATTTATAAAATAAGGAAACTATGTTGAATAATTTGAGGTCTCTTTTAGCTCGGCAATCTATAAAATTCTATGAAACATCATTCTACCACCACATAACTGGCAAGATGTGGTAACAAAATAAATAACATACTTCATCCTTCAATGGACATTTTCTCAGTCTTGTAGATACAGGTAGTTGATAGGTCTTGCTTTTTCCCCTCTTAACTTACAATCTGGATAAAAGGAAAGGGAATTTTGTAGTATGTGGTACTATACTATTTCAGGCACTCTAATGTTTTGTATTCCAAACTTAGAGATAAAATTTGACCTGGTCCCAGTCACTCCAGCAAAATGGCATGTAACCTCATCCTTTGAAACTCTTAGCTTGTGATTATGGAAGAGACAAAACTATAAGCCTACCTAATCACTATTTAACGATGTGACATATGAAAGCCAGTGCAACTTGAGAAATGCTTCTTGAGCATCGACCACATATCAGGCTGTGCTAAGCATTTAATATTCAAAGATGAAGGCACTAATGTGAAGAAGACAGGAGTCTAAACACAGAAGAATTAACACTTCCGTTACAATAGTACACCTAATATGAGGCAGATTGATCAGAGCTATGGATGTACAGAGGAGAGGCCATTTTGCCTGAGGAAAAGTCTTTTGAGCTGGGCCTTAAAGGCAAGCAACTGTTATCTAGGACATTCTTTTGCTAACAGTTTCTGACCTTACTATAGCAAGGAAAATGTCTCCATCCCTTCCCCGGTGACAGCCCCAGGGGCGTGCATGTATATGGAGAGCAAGCAAGTCCTTGGGAAATGAAAGATAAAGCAGGACCCAGGAATAGCAGAGTTTGTCTGGAAAAATGGAAGACTAAGGGAGTGGTGAGCAAGCCAAGAGAAGAATGGGCCCTGAAACTAAGTAACAAGAAGGCAGAACAAGCGACGGATGGGTGAGACCTTGGGATGGGCAGTGCCTCTTAGATGTTGTAGGTTTTATTCCAAAATGCTCCTGTTTTCCTTATTTCTTCAGAGACTGGGTTTCATTGGTCATCTCTTAATAACTGCTGTTAAAATTCACCTTCTTTCATATGTAGTCCCTCCTCACCTGCAAGCTGTCATGAACATAGCAAGTTTTGTCCTGAAGCCTTGCCTAAGTGGAAAAAACTTTCGCAGTACCAGTAAAGCACAGGCACCCTGCTGGGGTGAAGATGAATGGAAATGCAACTAGGAAATATTTCACAACCAAGTGTAAATAGATGGAGAAAGGAAAGAAAATATTTCTATCATGAAGTGATTTACACTAGATTTAGACTAAGACTTATAGCCAAGTGCAGCAAACAGCTGGAAGTCACATGTCGAAGTACAATACTGTTTTTTTTTTCTTCAAGTAACATGTAAGTTTAAATCAAATCAGCAAATACTTTTTTTTTAAATTGCATTTTAGGTTTTGGGGTTGCTCCGCAAATATTTTCATTCTTTGACTTATTTAGTTTTCTTCCAATAGAGTAAGAGTAAGAATTGCTGGTGTCTGAGGGTTAGGAGGAGGACATGATTTTAATGGTTGACCAGTGCCTATTTTCTATTGGGTAATAAATTAAGGGGTTTCACATCTTTCTAAATCTGAAAGTGTCTCCCACCAGCCTGTATTTCTGAGGCCAGAGTTGTCTCGTGTATAAGGATGGTGAATTCCCATAAAAGTTCTTTTCAAATGTCAATTAATAGTCCAATACCTAAGGCATTAACAGACGTGTTCTGCCAAGTACTTTGCAATGTCACTAGGTAGAAGGAAAAATTCTGCTTTGTGATTGCAAAGAAAAAAATCAAGGTAAAAGAATACTCTATTTTGATGCCTAATAACATGTCAAAAAAAGAGAAGAGGCATTAAAGACAGATATTATCTAATTATTTTAGTTGTTAACTGGAGATCTAAGAAATATGAACTATGCCATGAGTAATTTTCAAGTTATTGTTACAATATCTAAAATCTTTGCAAAATGGGGGCATGTGTTTTCAGTGATACAGGACTAATAATATTCTGTTTTTTTCAGATTCTCTACATATGTGGTTTTACTGAGCTGCAGAGTACCCTGAATCTACATAATTATAAGCCATATTATCACATGGTTCCAGCTTTATTATTTATGCAGAATTAAGGACTTCATATATACTTTTATTCATTTATTATACAGATCACAAAGTGGAATGTTCAAGGTCTTACTCAAGGCCTTTCATTGAGTTGTGATAATGCTAAAAGAAAAGCAAAAATAAAACCCTGAGCTTCCTATTCTCAGTTCAATGTTTCCGGTAGATTCTACTCTTTCTGAAATACCCAAGAAAGGAATTCTAGAGAACGCCTCATCAGAGAAATCTAAATCTGTAGAGAAAGCAAAGTTTTTAAAGGTATCCGACTTGCAAATCCGTGCCTTCTCCTTGGCTTCTTCTCAGGCCCTGGAGCTGCCACGTTAAGGAGCTGTGTGATTTCATGTGAACTGTGTGACTGGCAGCTTGACAGGCAACCTAAGGCCACCTGGAAACACAAGGGAGCATGCTCATGCATATGTCCCAAAAGCAATTCTGGAAATTAAGATAAATTAATAAATAAATGAGAACTGTAGTAATAAAACTTCACATTATTGCTTTCTGCCTTTAGTGTCCAATCTAATAGTTAATCAATCAACAAGCATTTATTTCAAAAATATCATTCAAGAAGCTATGGAAGGTAAGGACAAATAAGGAAATGGCTCCTGCTATCAAGCTGCTTGTGATTCTATCTTAATAAGGCACATTCCTGTCTTTGGCCACTGAAATGTAAAAGATCCATTTTCAGCTTATCTCCGAATTCTCAGATATTTTCACTTGAGTTGGGATGTGCTTCATGCTGTTTTGGCTATGGTCAGTACAAAATGTATACTCCTTTCTGTTTTCTGTTTGTGGTATTTTTTTTTTTTTTAATTCGAATCTTCCTCTGTTGCCCAGGCTGGAGTGCAGTGGCGTGATCTCGGCTCACTGCCCTCTGCCAACGAGGTCAAGCAATTCTCCTGCTTCAGCTTGCCACGTAGTTGGGATTACAGGCATGTGCCACCATGCCTGGCTAATTTTTTTTTTTTATACTTTTAATAGAGAAGGGGTTTCACCATGTTGGCCAGGCTGGTCTTGAACTCCTGACCTGAAGTGATCTACCATGCTCCTTTTGGATATAAATATTAAAAGATATAAAAAGATAATTGATGTGAACTGCCCTTCCTGACACAAGTCTAGACATATTTATACATGCTGATGCTGAAAAGGTGACAGACTGTCCAAAATGTACATGTGGCACTTACTGGAGGGGAAGCAATTCATGTCAGGATGCAGGGTGATTTTATCAGATGAATCTGGATTTTCATAGAAGATAAAGCACATGAAGAGGAGTGGAGATGGAGTCCCATCTTCTTTAAAACACGCTAGCACTTTTAAGCAGAAAAGGCTGGTCTCCTGAAGTGGGGAGTTTGAGACCAGCGATGGCCATGTAGCATGAAATCAGAGATATGAGATAATTTTCTGAGTCATTCGTGGACACCATATTAGATGTGTCCTTATCTAACTACTCAACTGATCCTGATAACATGCTCTGGTTGGCATAATATGGTAGATATTCTCTAAAAAGAAAAACCTTGAAGGTAAATATATATTTTCGTAACTCTTGGCAACCCTCAGGATGTCCCAGTATGGATAAGTTATGTATAATCTTCCTGATTATAGGAATACTGTAATTCTGAGGGTCAGTTATACTATTATTCCCTATAAAAGTATTGAAAATAATACCATAGCGATAGAAGTGTTCATATTGCAAAAAATGAATTAATATCTTGTACATAAACCTGCCAAGTTTCAAATTCTAATAGAAAGATTAATACTCTGCTTTACTTTATGTAATATGAACCTGAAAATTTTGAGTAAATATTTCTGGCAATATCAGATCATGTAAAAGGCACTACGAAAGTTGACTATTTAAAATGATTTCATTGAATTTTAAAACTTTTACTAAGAGGTGATTCTGTTGCAGGCATTGAACTAGCTCCTATGACTTTTACAAATATAATTTGGTTCCTAGTATCAAAAATCTTTGTTTATATAAGACAGATACATAAATAAAAAGTCACGATCACATGCTGAGTGCAAAGAGATAGTATGAGAGAACAAAGGAGTGACTTGTTCACTTTATGGAGATCAGTAACAGTTTCTGCAAGAAACGGCCAAATTGAGTCTTGAAGAAAGAGCAAAGATTCTCAATTATTTTGTCTAGTAGTTATTTTTTACTTATTTATTTTTTGAGACAGAGTCTCCTTCTGTCACCTAGGCTGAAGCGCAGTGGTGCGATCCCGGCCCACTGCAACTTTTGCCTGAGTTCAAGCGATTCTCTGCCTCAGCCTCCCAAGTAGCTGGGACTGTAACTGCCTACCGCCATGCCCAGCTCAATTTTTTGTATTTTTTAGTAGAGACGGGGTTTCACCATGTTGGCCAGGCTGGTCTCAAACTCCTGACCTCAGGTATCTGCCCGCCTTGGCCTCCCAAAGTGCTGGGAGTACAGGCATGAGCCACTGTGCTGGGCCATTAGTCTTTATCTTACTTGTATTCTTTGTGTAACCTTGGCCAAGACACATCCTAAATTATTTGTAACTCTTCAACTGTGAAAGGGAATTAGAAGCAAACTCACTCAGCAGGTGGTTTGTTAAGGGGAGTTCAATGTTGATAAGTTATTCATTCTATGTTTATTTTAGTGCAGTTTTAAAAACACAGTAAGTGTTCTTAATGCAAAGCATCCTGTCTAGGGTTTATATTGTAAATCATATCAGGTTATGTTTAACCTGAAAAAATAAGAAATGAGCATTAGCGTTGCTGGGAACAAGTTTTATTGAGTAAGTAAGTCTACATCAATCTGAGAGAAAAGAGCAGTGCATTTGTTTCCATGCCTGTATTAATGAAAAGGTCTATAAATTAGGGAGGGGATGACCTCCTGAAGAGAAAAAAGCCAAACGATCACAATATATCAAACTCTGCCTTCTGAGAAGTGTCTGTGACTACATGTCTATTATCTTGGTGTATCAATTTTCACTCTCAAATGTCTTCCTCTTAAATAGCATATTAGTGGAGAAAGTTTGTGTTGAATTGATTTACATTTATTTTGCTTCAGCTTTTTTGTGGGGAGTATGGTGAGGATATTGATGACTTAGGTGAATATAAAGGTTCTGAATGAAAAAGTCTTTAGTCACTTATGAAAATAATCATATTTATTTATGCTCCTGTTAAAGAGCATATTGGGTATGGGGCCAGGAGATTATGCCCAACTTCATCTGTATTGTGTGGTAAAGGACAAGGCTTCCTAGATTCTCCCACAGTTCCTCAGTTCCCCACATGTAAAACATAATGATCTGGATGTATTAAGGTAGGGTTTCACTCTATTTTGTTTGGGTTGTTGCTTCATTAAAACATGTTATTGATTTGTTAAAGAATACAAGATGAGGAAAGTATCTCACATTCTATTTATTAGTTAGAATTATACTATTCATATATGGAGGAAAGCCATGTGCTAATGAACTGTTTTGAGTTATAGTTGCCTTCCCCAAAATTTGGTAGTATCAAAGGGAAAAACAAGAACCCTTCATGGAGAGCAAGTAAGGGAACCTTGATACATACATTGCTGTCTACTGAAGCTCAGACAAAGATATTGAATTAATTAGCGCTAAACGTTCATCTTTTTTCTTCCTTTTCCCTTAACTTCTGCATAGTACATGAAGAGTCTTAATTTTCACATGCTAATGCACCTTCACAAAGATCTCCTTTGGAAAAGCTCTTTAAAATGTTGAAACAGGCTTGACTGTAATGCTTTATAAAGCTTCTGATTTTAAAAGCAAAATGTATGAATAGAGCTTTTTTTTTTCTCTTTTAACCTGTCGAGCTTTCATCAGCTACTGGTGATTTTTAAATTGAATTTTTAGGCAGGGTATAGTAGCTGATGCCTGTTATCCCAGCACTTTAGGAGGCTGAGGCTGGTGGATCACCTGAGGTCAGGAGTTTGAGACCAGCCTGGCCAATATCGTGGTGGTGGGCACTTGTAATCCAAGCTACTTGGGGGGCTGATGCAGGAGAACTGCTTGAGCCCAGGAGGCCGAGGTTTCAGTGACCGGATATCACATCACCACAGCACAGCAGCATGGGCAACAAGAGTGAAACTCTGCCTCAAAAAAACCAAAAAAATGACAAACAAAGACTTTTTAGTAGGGAGGTTAGAGTTTACCAACTCTGGTCAGTTTTGGAACTGAGACTTAACAGATAAGGTGCCTGATTCGTATCCAACACCGACTATATATCTGATGGTCTCTATGGTGGAGGCATTTTTTTTCAGTAGATTTGGGAAAGATAATTACATATTGTCCTTTTTCCAAATTCACAATCTACAAAGATCAGATATATATTGAAAAATGAATAATAGTCTTTTAACAAGGGTACAGATGTTTCTGACTAAACAATGAATCTTCCACCAGGTAGGTAGTCCAGTCCCTGTTTCTTAGCATGTAATTGACCCTAGGATAGTAATACAGAGAAGACAAGGCTTCAGGGTTTTGCTATCTCCAAACTCCTGCTCATGCATGCACCGGTGGCTTCTGTTCTTTATTTTTGTTCAGAGTACTACTTCTTTCCCAACCATTGAGATCTAATATCAAGGAACTCTTTTTTTTTTTTCCCCCCCTGAGAGTTTTGTGCTGAAGGAAAGAGCAATCTTTGGAATCAGAGAGATCTGGGTTCAAATCTTGCCTTCCTTATTTTGATTTGAGGCACCAGTAAAAATGAAAACTTAAGTCTATCAAGGTATAAATGTATCATATAAACCAGACACACACATACACAGACATATATCGGTTTATACTCATACATATGCGTATCTGTATATACATGGAATATTGTGTGTATATATATATATATATATAAAGCCTTGTTAATGATGTATATTATATATTGCTAATCATATATATAAAACCCTAGAACAATATGAGTTTGAACTGCACAGATCCACTTGCACACGGATTTTCTTCTGCCTCTGTCACCTCTGAGACAGTAAGATGAATATTCTATTCTTTCTTTTCCTTCTCAGTGTGAAGATTATGAAGACAAAGACCTTTAATGATGATCCAATTCCACTTAATGGATAATAAATACATTTTACATTTCTAATAAATTTCTCCATAGCATTTTGTTTTCTCTAGCTTCCTTTATGGTAAGAATACAGTATATAATACATATGATATACAAAGTATATGTTGACTTTTATATTACTCGTAAGGCTTCTTGTCAACAATAGGTTACTGTTAGTTAAGTTTTGGGAGAGTAAAAAGTTATATGCAAAATCTCAACTACACCATACATGGCTACCTCAAATGCATCTCTGAATTTACTCCATACCATCTCTAACCCCAACATTGTTGAAAGGTCAACTGTGTGTGTGTGTGTGTGTGTGTGTGTGTGTGTGTGTATGTACACATGTATATGTGTGTATATATGCATATATATACACTGTGTATATATATATACACAGTGTATATATACATGTATATTATATGTATGTGTGTAATCATACACAGACACACATCTCTATATATACCTGGCTAGTGGTATATGTATTTATCACTAGCAAGGTGATCACTAGCAAGATGTTTAAAAATAGAACACATTTATAAAAGCGACTAGTACAAAGCCTAAAATATTTAAATTTTAAATTTTTTATTTTATTGCTAGAACCTTATGAATTACTCAGCCATTTTATTGACTCTTCCTTTAAAATGGCTTTTGTATCTTAGTTTTCATTTTCATTGCCACTACCTCAATCTAAATAACCATATTATAGTTGTGTTATTCTAATAACTGCAACAGCAGCTACTGTTCTCTTGACTGAATTCTTGTTGCCTTTAAAACAAATTGATTAATTCCTATAGGACCAATTACCAAAGTACGTTAATCCTGTCATTTCTTGATTCCAAATATTCAGAAGCTCCCTATTGTTGACAAGGTAAGAGTTTACAGCTTCAATAACTTGTACAGTTTGGCCATAATCTATCTTGCCAATGACTCTCCCAATATCCCTTATCATGAAATCCTTACCCTAAAACAACTGGCAATCATTTAATGGGCCAAATTTCCCCAGATACTAGATCAGGAATTATTCCTGGCACCATGGCTTAATTCTCACCCCCTCTGACATTCACCTACTACCATACATGGCTAGCCTCCTTTGGCGGTAGCCACACCTCAAATACATCTCTGAGATCACTCCATAGCCAGATTCAGCTAACAAGTGTCAAGTGAATTCTAAGTGCCACGCATTGCGCTACATGCTATGTTGTATCATTTAATCATCTCTATAATCCAGTGAAACTAGTGATGTGATCTCCATCTTATCAATTAGGTAACAGCCTCAGAGAGAAGTTTAACAAGTAGAGCATCAAAATGCTTTCTTCTTTTTCCCTATAATAACATTAATTTATTCTTTATTCATGTATTAATTCAGTCATCCATTTCAATGTTCATAGGGTCCTTATCATGTTCCATTTATGTGACAGTTTGTATTGCAGCTGCTCAATCGATATTTTCTGCCTTCAACTGTTAAAGCTGCATGGTCTGTTTTGATGGCTTTGTACAACCAGGCCTTCTCAATCAGAACTGAAAGCAACCCTTCTTGAGCTGAGGAATTTGTCTTATTGTCTTTATCAGAGACAAGGAACTAAATCTTCTCCTATCTGTATTTTCAGTAATTATCCTGGTTCCTGGTTGATGTTCAGCAAACTTATTAATACATACATATATGCACACATAGCTGTTCAATTAAACTTTGTATAATGAATGAATGAAAAATTGTGGTTTTGATCTGCTGCCCTTTTCCAATTTGTCTGTGACTTTGGTCTTCCAAAAGAGATTTTTTTTTTCCCCTGAGACGAGAGAAATCTGGGAAATTGGGGACAGGCCTATGTGGTGAGCAATAAATCAGCTTGCAGGAATCTTGCTACAAGTTTATGTAGCATAAATTATGTCTGTGAAATACTACTGTCATGTGGGGCAAAACTGACATTGGACCTCATTCGTATAGTTTAAGGTTTCCATTTTTTCACACCAATATTACCTCATTTTAATCCAAATACCTGAAAATCTGATAAGATGGAAAAAGAGAAAAGGGATGAGGAATAGCTGCTGTTGTTCCAGGCTTTCATTAAATTACACTTTTAAGAACCCAAGTCGTTTATGGGTTCTTTTATCTAGAGTTCTGGTAAGAGTGTGAGGACCAAATGGAACCCATGACACAACAGGCATCCATATGGAGAGTGAGGGCTTTGAGTGGGAGAAGGTGCAGAGGCTCCAGGCAGCTGGGAGGGGTACAAAAGAGAAGAGGCAACAAAGGAACTGTGCCTAGTGTGCTCAGAGCAAAAACAGTTTGAAACAGCCCCACTCTGCTGACTCCTGGCACAGGGATGAAGTGTCACTGCCCCTCTTTGACTCTTGATCTGTGGAAATGTGGACTCCAGTCACACAGATACATTTTTTGATGGCTCTAGGCCAGTCTGCCTTTCGGTTGTTCCCCTACCACGTACATCAGAGATTTTCATTTGCATCAGACTCTTTTTTCACAGGCAACAGGCCACTGATATTCCAAGCAACAATAATCTGTTGCTGGGGCAGTTTGCCTTCTTCCTTTCAGAGTACGATTATCTTAGGTAATGTGTTTTTTGAGGACATAGCATAGAGTTTGGCTTCAAATGAGACTTTGCATATTGATATGGTTTGGCTGTGTCCCCACCCAAATCTCATCTTGAATTTCAGCTCCCACAATTCCCATGTGTTGTGGGAGGAATCCAGTGACAGATAATTAAATCATGGGAGCAGCTTCCCCTATACTATTCTCATGGTAGTGAGTAAGTCTCAGAAGATCTGATGGTTTTATAAGGGATTTCCCCTTTCACTTGGCTAAGATGTGCCTTTCACCTTCTGCCATGATTGTGAGGCTTCCCCAGCCAAGTGGAACTGTGAGTCCATTAAACCTCTTTCTTTAAAAATTACACAGTCTCAGGTATGTCTTTATCAACAGCAAGAAAACGGACTAATACACATCTCATATTTTCACTACCCCAACAAGGAAATTTCATCCAAAATTAACAACCTAGAGAAGCTATTAAAGAGAAGCAAGAGAGGGACAAAGAGGAGAACTTTACTCCTCACGTCCTCCCTCTCCAAGTCCTAACCCCAGCTATGTCTGTCCTTTGTGTTAAAGGTTCCATTTGGTCCTCACACTCTATCACAGCTCCTGTCTCTGTGGGTCCTCCTTAAAGCAAATGTTTTTCACATTTTTCAGTGTGGCTGTACAGATGGCATGGCATCAGCAAACGGATACATTTTGAAGAATATACTAGTAATTCTATGTTGCCCTTCTATCACTTTCCCACTCAAGAAAATGAATCAGAACATAAAGGAGTGAGTATGGTATTATTACAGGAATTATCTTGAATCTATTCAAATTTATGAAAAGGTATTTACAAGCTTTCATATCTTAGTATTACATCACATTATTTGCAGATACCTTACAACTGATCATGACATTAACTAGAGGTTAGCATGAATGAACAATTTATAGCATCACACTTTTCTAGAAGGCCATTCTGTATGTTTATTTTACTAAGTTTGCAGGAAGTCCATGCCCCAGTTTTATTTATCCATACACTGGGCAATTGTTTATATATATATATATTTTTAACACCTTGATTCTGTAGAATACGGAAGAGGGAAAGTCTACTTAATTTAAGCAACACTGAAATTTCTATGGCTTTCTGCCAGCCAGAACACCAAGTGAGAAAGACTCAAGACAACAAAGTGATGATTAAAAAGAGCTATTTATAGAGATAGTTGATAAGCATATGCTAGTGAATCAGTTTTCACTTCTTCCATCAGAATATTATTGGATTTCACGTGCTTAGGCAGCAGTGAGTTTGAGATCTGCTCATAATTTCACATTAGTTCATTTTAGGTGTTTTGGGGAAAATCAAGAACAGAACTTTCATGGTTTTTAAATTCTAACTGGACTCTCCCAGTCTGAAAATATTGGGACACTGAGACAGTTGAAGGCAACAGCTAATGGAGCATCTAAGATTATCTCTAAACTTACAGGATTTGCTCTCACGCTTCTATTTGTCTGCACAAGAAATCCAGGACTAACCATAATCATGGCTGGCAATCCATGGTTCTCCTGCTCGCCCTCTGGCATCATCTTGTATATATTATGTATGGTACTCATCTAATATTAGCAGTTGACATTGTTAACTATGGTAAAATGACCATGGGAAGTAAAAATTAAAAATAGAATATAGACTTACCAAATTAGAAGCTTAATGAGAAAAGCTCTCTCTCTCATTAAAATTTTTCCTCTCTCTTCTGAACCAATTTTTGTGCCTCCTACTGTTCCGCCCATTTGATTCTTCAAACTAAGCTTTAAGGAAAAAGTCCCACCATTTATTAAGGAGGTCCAATTATTTCACTAATGAAATGACTAATTATGTCAAAACCTATGTAATATACTTATATACTTTTTCTCTGAAATGAGATTGGGTTAACATAGCTCTTCCCTGAAGGAAAGCAGTTGAACACAGCTGCAGCTACCTTTAACTAGTAAGGTCAACCCGGCCTAAAATTAGCTATTTATCATTCTAGACCAGACAAGGGTTTATACTAACATAGCATAAAATTATCTCTAATTCAAAATAATAAGCAAGTTTTTAAAATCCATTGTAATGCCCTTGATCAGTACTCTGCTTTGTTATGACTTTTAAAAGCAGCTGACACTTGGGCAATATTTATTAAACACAGCCTCCCTGGACAATGACAAATAGGTGAGCTTAACAAGTATCAGTGGCCACCATAAAAGTAGTAACCATTGTGCAGTCTGGACTGGTACAGAATTGACATGTAAAGCAAGTGAGATAGGAGCTAGTCACTTTTGAAACATCTATTTTGTCTTGAAATGTAGGTCAATATGCTGTATTATGGTAGTGAAGAGCTTAGACGTGGAGTCAAAGAGCCTGAGTTCAAATTCCATTTCTTCGTCCATCAGTTGGGGCTACTAATCATACTAACCTCGTAGCGATGTTAGGGTTAGAAGACATTATATACGTAAAACATTTACTGCATCTAGCACGGAATAAATTAACAGTATAAGTGATCTATTGCAATGTTGTATCTATTTATAAGATGTGTCTCTTCCTGGATGTTAAAATATATGCTTTTATTTTTTTTCCTGTCTTGGCCTTACTTGCAAGTTACATCATTTTTATCTTGTTCTTATGGGCTTTGAGTATTTTAAACGTATGATCTATTCTTGAGGGTCAGGGTTGAAATTAACACCTTAAACACTGATGTCAGTTATGACATGGAAAAAGAATGGCAGGAGACAACTGGGACAGGTTTCTGAGAGCCCAAATTTACGGAAGCCTGGATGAGTAACAACAGTCATTGAGGCACTGTGGAACTGTTCTGACTGTCCCAGAATTATGGGGCAGGATCTACCCAAAGGAAAAACTTGGGAAAAGTATGTATAGGAATACATGTGTGTACGTGAACCTGTGTAGAGTTTCTCACTGTCATCGCAGGTGCTTTACTTAGCAAATGATCTCAGCAATATTCCCTTGAAATTGCCTGCTCTGGGGTGCTTAACAAATGGTTGGCCGTTTAATGGCCCGAGGCACAGCCAGGGAAGGTTAACACACTGACAAAATGGGCATTAACTATGATAACAACTGTTTTCGTGGGGGATTATTGCTATTATAAACCTTATCCAACATAATAATGCAAGCAATATTTTTTTCTCTCATTTTAAAATTAAGTCATACTCGCAGATATACAAGACACACATCTTAAAACTCAGTGTTAGATATTTAATGGCCTTTTGATAATTCTGTTGTTGCAAAGACTCAGATTCATAAATGCTTGGGTACATTATATTATTCAAACTTGATGAACTAGATTAAGAGACATGGCAATTTATATCAAATTGTCACAAAGACTGTCACCTATCTCTCCCAAGCCTACCCAACTTAATTTTTTTTTAAGACAGGGTCTCAAAGGCTAGAGTGCAATAGTACAATCACAGCTCTCTACAGCCTCGACCTTCTGATGTCAAGGGATCCTCCCACTTTAGCTTCCTGAGTAGCTGGAACTATAGGTATGTGCCACAACACTTAGCTGATTTTTAAATTTTTGTAGTGAGGGAATCTCACTATGCTTTCCAGGTTAGTCCTGAACTCCTGGGCTCAAGTGATCCTCTGAGCTTGGTTTCCCAAAGTGCTGGGATTATAGACACGAGCCACAGTGCCCAGCCCAGACTTCATTTTGACTGGGCATGATGTCCATGATTAGAGCAGCTACTCTGGCTTGGAAAACAAAAGATGGAATATTTTTATGTGAAAAATCCCTATCCAATTGCACACTGCCTAGTGGGGAAAGAAACATTCTAAAGACTCATCTAACCTCATTTCATGAGCACAGAATATGGATAATTTATTATACTAGCATATGAAATATAAACTATCTGCTTATGCGGTATTTCTCTGGTAATATTCGCTTGTGGAGCACAGGTCAAGAGCAGCCACACAGAAGAGTGCACTACCTGGATGGGACAGGGGATCAGGACGGTGAGGTTCCTAGTAGAGGTGTAATACCAGAAACGACAGACCCTGGGTGAGGGGCTGTTGGTGGAGCCTGCTTCTGAGCTGCGAGTCATCCATCCAAAAGAGAAAGGTGAGGGGCAAAGTCAAGTCTCTTTCATCCTAATTCTGCCTAGATCAACACTGATAACTAAACTTAAGGTGAACTTGCTGAGTAAATATCTGCAGCCGAGTCCAAGCACAGCCTGTTCGCAAATAAGTCCATTGGTTGCAAGGGCCAGCGGAATCCATTCATAGTTTGAATTTTTCCTTCTGTCATCTGAGCCAGACTAGATTTGGCTTCCTTATCACTTTTCCTTTCATATATATACTACTCATTTTTTTAAATATTCATTTTCTAATCTTTTTGGCCCATTCTACTCTTGATTCTCCTAAGTTTTGTATTATCTTCATTTGCTATTGTCTTTGCCTGTTTTTGTTAGAAGTTGCTTTTAGCTGAGCAAGATAGCTCATGCCTGTAATCCCAGCACTTTTGGAGACCAAGGCAAGCAGATCATCTGAGGTTACAAGTTTGAGACCAGCCTGGCCAATATAGCAAAACCCTGTCCCTACTAAAATACAAAAATTAGTGGCGTGTGGTAGTGGGTACCTGTAGTCCCAGCTACTCGGGAGGTTGAGACAGGAGAATACCTTAAACCTGGGAGATGGAGGCTGCATTGAGCCAAGATCATGCCACTGCACTCGAGCCGGGGTGACAGAGTGAGACTCTGTCTCACAAATCAATAAATATATAAAGAAATTGTTTTTACTCTCTCTTCAGACACACACACACACCCCTACAGAATACAAAAATAAACTTTGGGATTATTTTTCCCATTGGACTGTTCCATACCCAATCACTTTTCTATAGCAGCCAGCAGCAACTCTGCTGACTGGAAGAAATGCTGCATCACTAGCCACCAACTTTGGAAAACAACCAAGAGGCTTTTTATTAACTCTTTATTTCTACTTGTACCTTTAGCCCAACTTTGTCTAGTTTCAATTCATCAGTACAAAGTTTTTTATGTACTCCAACCTATTCAGTATTAAATTTAAGCCTCCTACACATACATTATCCTGTTTTTGAGTCAAAGACAGAATGACAATTTACTTACATTTACTGAGTACTTATTGTAATTATATATCCTAAGACATGTGTCACTGGACAACAGTGACATTTTAGAGTATCTCAAGTAGGTGATGTGGCAGTCTTTACCTCATCACTTCAATTGAAAATAGCTCCACTACCCTGCATGTGATAGCAATGAATCATTCTATTCTTAGTTTGATTTATGCAAGTATTCTCCTCTCTTAGATGAAATTTGTTTCCTAATAACTGTCACCCAGGGACATTAGTTCCACTATGTAAAAGGAAGACTTTCCTTTTTAATATAACTTCAAGAATTTTAGAAGATCCATCCTTCCTCAGTCTTCTCTAAGCTAAATATTTTCATTCTCTTCTGTTTGTCACAAATGAGATCTTGCAAAATTCTGACATTGTTTTGAACCAGCCCCATTATCACTACCTCAACTTTATTATGGAATTCAGAATTAAATTTTAAGTTCCAGATGTGGTCTAAGTTATAAACTATACAGTACTTACTTGTAAGACAAATTAAAAGAATAACTAGAATACTTGTGGAGCTCATGATCCCCCATTTTGGCCTAAGCTAGAAATTAACAAAATCAAGAGGAAATAAAATCTTTTTGTTTTAAAATTCTAGGCATCTATACAAGTTATGATATTTTAAGCTTTAATCAAAATTATACCTACCACTCCCTTTCTACATACAATGCAAAGAATGGATGCATTATAAATGTATCATTTCATCCAAAGTCAAACAACTCAACCCAACCCTAGGTGGAACTGTCAAGATTATTATTTTACAGAGCTCAAAACCTAGGTCTGACTCTTTATAGCCATTCATGCCACAAAGACTTTGAATCTGATAGGCCAGATAAGACCAAGACAGCTCAATGTATTTTGTTCCCCAAACTTTGGAGTCCTCAGGCAGGTACAGAGTGATGCAATGTCACCAGCTCATCCTATTATGAGATCAAAAGAGAGTGCACAGTGCACTCCACCAAATACCACAGTAAAAACTAACTGAGCTGTGGAGCAGCCTATGAGGTATTGTGTTTTGCTATTCCCCTTGGCGTGCTCGTGAACCTTTAACTGAATCTCTGACCAGCTATAAGAAAATGAGTATTTGATTGGGTCTGATAGTCTTGGAGACTACCATGGCAGCAAGGGCTTTCCATTCTTTTGCAAAACATTGCTCCTTTGATCTCCTGCAGCATCTTTTAAATAGTTATATGTTTGGGCTTACGATTCATTGTGTATGAGTTCATAGTTAAGATAGCAAGACTTCTCTTTGGAGAAAAGGGTGACTTTATCAAACCTAAAAACATGCTATAAATCTCCCCTGGCTCCATGTGGGAGGATTATCTCATGTTAACTCTGTCCAACTCCGAAAGAGCCATGCCAGGGGCACAACCCAGGGCCTGGGTATGCTAGAATCTGAAAATTAGAGATGATAAATCTGTCCAGACCCATACTCTCAATCAATGTCAGGTCCATCTGAACACTGCCTTTGAAAAAAAATTCATCAATTTCTCTTTTTAATTTTGTTTTAAATTTTGTTTTGAGATGGGTTGCCAAACAGAGCTAAATCATTATAGACAAATTGCTATGTACATCCATGCCCTTCGAAGTGAGCTAGCTGTGGCTGGCATTTGCACAATATTCAGAGTGGAAAATCACTTGCATACTGGTAAACCTATCAAACCTTTGCCCACTTACAGTCATGTTCTATTGTGTTGGGCTCCAGGCTGTTTTTACTATTTCACTATTTCCTGAGGGGATCCCTGCATCACAGTTTCTTGTGCATATGACCCAAGTGCCTTCTCCTTGTTTATTTTTTTTAGTTTTATTTTAAAATTTTAATTAATTCTGCATGCTGCTGTAATCTGATGTTCCTAATTTTTAGACAGTTTTCTATCTGCCTCACTTCTCTGTTCAGTTATTAGGTGGCAAATAGGATTCATCTTTCATGTCAATAGCAATTTATTAGTAGTAGCTGCCTGGAACACTGTTTTGAGAAAGATTATAAGGCTATGTGTGGGTTCACTGTGATTGATTGAAAATGCCTTCAGTGGGTACACGACGGTGACGTGGCAGCCCCTGTGCCACTCTTTGATAATTTCTCATGCAATATTCTAAGACAAATGGACAATACATGCATATCCTGACATGTTGTTTATGTCCAAAAATCATTTTTACACCCATAGATTGCCTGTATAGTACATCCATCATCAATAATGGATAATGCAGCTGTCGTTTCCTGAGCAAGAACAATGTGCCAGCTACTGTGCTTGGTGGCTTACGTGCATGATTTCAAATCTTTCCATCAACTCTACAAAGTAGGCATTGCTATACACATTTAACAGGTAAGAAAATAGAGCGCAATGGATTTGAGCAGACTTTCCAAAGCCGTGTAAATAAATGAGTAGCAGAAGCAGAATTTACATTCTGCCTTATTTTCGCCACCCTGTAACGATAGCAACAACAGAAATCCTTAGCATCATGGACTCCACTGCATCCTAAAGGAGAGTCTCTATTTTGTAAGTGAGAGCCAAGTGAAGGAACTTGAGTTCATGTGCAAAATATAATCTCATTAAAAAGCAGTCGAGGGCTAGATATAAAACTTTACATGAATCTTAAAATATTAAGAGTTAGAACTATGACTATGACCTAGGATAAAATGAACAAAACTAGGGATTATTTCCTTTTAGTATTTTTGTTTTTTCTTTAGACAGAGTCTTGCCCCCAGGCTGGAGTGCAGTGGTGCCATCTTGGCTCACCACAACCTCCGCCTCTGGGTTCAAGTGCTTCTCCTGCCGCAGCCTCCTGAGTAGGTGGGACTACAGGTACATGCCACCATGCCCAGGTAATTTTTGTATTTTTAGTAGAGACAGGGTCTCACTATGTTGGCCAGGCTGGTCTTGAACTTCTCACCTCATGATCCAGCCACCTTAGCCTCCCAAAGTGCTGGGATTACAGGTGTGAGCCACTGCAACCAGCTCCTTCTAGTTTCATACTATGATTTCAGAAGATAAGAATATTGGTTCCTATGACCTTCCCTGCTAGATGGTAAATTTCATAAGGCCAATGGGCCATGTTCTCATTTTTGTCCTCTCTTTGCCACAGCTAACATCAAGCACTATATCTTAAAAATCCCTTTACAAACGTTATCTAAGTGTGCACTAATCTAAAAAATTAGCAAACTATCAAACAAAAAGAAAACAGAAAAAAATATACTGATGGCTGTTTATTGTTCTTAATTTGTTGTGAAAACCCGGGACATAGATACTTTATACCAACATGACAAAGAAAATAACTAGTTTCCTATTCTTGATTCTTTATTATTAAAGGGTCTGTTTATACTGATTATTCCTACCCCATGATAAAGAAAGAGCCTTGGCTGGGCACGGTGGCTCACACCTGTAATCCCAGCACGTTGGGGGGCTGAGGCAGGTGGATCACTTGAAGCTGGGAGTTTGACACCAGCCTGGCCAACATGGTGGAACCCTTGTTTCTATAAAAATGTAAAAATTATCCAGGTGTGGTGGCACGTGCCTGTAATCCCAGCTACTCGGGAGGCTGAGGCAGGAGAATCACTTGAACCTGGGAGGTGGAGGTGGCAGTGAGTCAGTATCGTGCCACTGTACTCCAGCCTGGGTAAAAAGAACGAGACTCTATCTCAAGCAAAAGAAAGAGCCTTAAGAGAGGGTTGACAGTCTTTAAATGCACAGCCTCATAACATCAAGACGTAGCAGAGAAATACTCAATGGCAAAGACTACAACCTTATTCTGTTTAGTATTCACTAGATTTACACTGAGAAAAATAACCACATGCTAAGAGTTAAGCAAATCAAGTAGAAAGAGCAATGCTATCCCACAAACTGTAGGGACAGTATAATGCTGCGTCATCTCCTTTTAGTAGCTGGGGTAATTATTTATGTTAAATAACCACAAAGCGATTATTGCCGACATAATGATTAAGGTTTACGGTGCAATGCAGAAGGCCAAACTTGTTATATAAATGGTAAACCACAATAATTCAGTTTTTTAATAACACTTTGAGATTTAATCAACACAGAGTAATTACATTAAATCTGAATTAAGTTCACATTGGAGACACGATAATATCAAGCAAAGTATCTCATTCTTTTTTCTAATATTTAAAACAGATCTCGTGATCTCACGAATCAATGCGGTTCAATTCAAGTTCACTGCAAAACAGTTTTCTACTAGAGGCCATGGATCGTATAGCCCCAACACTTTTGACACATGGAGCTTACTAGTAAGGCAGAGATATGTCTTGGGACATGATTAAAAGCATGAGTTTTGCTCTACATTTTATTCAAATATATTAAAATTGTTTTTAGCATTATCACGTGTTATTTTCCTACTCTAGTCAAATGCATCTCAATTTTTAGCACCAAAAATTACTTATGACATAAAAGAAATACACTGTTTTTCCAGGAATTTGGACATACAACTCACCCAAAACTTTTCCTGTTCTCTAACATCTATTATTTATCTATAAAATTATGTTAAATCATGTGTTCTTTTCCAGGATGCATATGACCTTGCTCTTATACCAAGAATAAGATTATTAAATTACATACTATCAGAGAAAACAATTTTGCAATGTTTATTCTTGAATTTATCCAAATCTCCATTTTGAGAAGTCCAGCTTCAGATACTTTATTTAATTAAACAAAAGAAAATAAATATTTACATGCTGAGCCAGAATAAACTAACTTTCCTAGTTTCCCTGAATTGCCAAGAGTATTATTTGAAAGGTCAGTTGATCTTCTTGAAGTTTCCAAAAAAGGTTAAAATGTACCTCAGCAGTTTAGATTTCTTCATGGATAGATCATACAAATATTTAATAAAAGCTTGCTTAAACTTACTTATATTGTCAGTTTTTATTACTTTCAAGTGTCAGTGAGTCTAGACATTTACTCTCCCTACATTAAGTGGTATCCCTAACAAAGGAGAAAAATTCGTAAGCTGTTTCACACACAAGAAAAGGACTCTGATCAAATAAGGCTGGAAAACTAAGCATACCACATGTTTCATGTACATTTAAAATAAATATGACAATACTCAAGTCTCTAAGAAGTTCTGTAGTACCTCAAATGGTTCTCAATTCTTATATTCACAGATCAGTTATTAACCACTAGTGCAAGTAGTATTCCATGGTATACACTTTGATTCCATGGTATACACTTTGTGAAAAACATGCACTTATTGATTTCATATGCTTGTGTTACAATCCATCTCAGGATTTGCCTCTCCAAACTGAAAAAATAATGGTATACTTTATTATTTGGCTGTTTCTTTTTAAAAAAATCATTATCTATTTATTTTTGTTGATTATAATTGATAGATAATACTTGTACATGTTTATGGAATACATTGTAACGTTTCAACACATAACCCTTCTGTTAGGAGCAACAGAGCTCACTAGCTCAATCATGTATTTTGTGTTTTGGCAAGATCTGTATAGAGACATTTCAGTTTGGTTTGTTATAACTTTTCCAATTATGCCCATCATCTGTCTTTTTTAGCTATGGAAATATATGGGGTTTGAATTACAGACTTACAATCAGTACCAAGTTCCTCTTGCACCAATAGTGAGGGTTTGTAACTCATCATTTTAACAAATGTTTTGGATCCTTTTTTTGTAAATCAGTTACCATCAGTAGACAACATTGGTGTTCAGCAGCCACCTTTTAGTTCATTTACAAAAAATTTTGAATTCTTTCTGAAATCTTTATCAGTCACCTGGAAAATCTGATTCACTTTTTATAATAACTCATTTAGAGATTTTTGTATTTGCTCCTATCAAGTTACTGAATCCAGCAGTAATCCTGTTATTTTCCTCTCCCGAAGATGTGCCTTTTAACCCCTTATTTCCTGTCTCTTATCTTGCTCCTCTCCAAGATTAAACAGTAAAATAGAAAATAACATTTGGTTAACCTATAGCACTTTACTGAGATCCTTAAAGCCCATTAAGTCACTCTGATTTTGACAGTGAATACTGAAAGGGCTGCAGAAAAGGCAAATGGGAGACTACATAGTCAAGTGGGAAAATTATACTGGAGAGAAACAGAAACCCCTAGAGAAAATCCAAATAAAAAAAACTGGAACATGAAATGGAAGCCCGAGGGAAATGGCGTGGAAGATGGCAGAGGGCAATGATACATTTCAAAACAAATAGCCTGTAAGAAACTGTATGAAAATGTCATACTGGAAGTGAATGGAATGGAGAGAAGCCTAAAGGAGTTGATTGTTAACTCTCAAACTTAACGAAGAATACAAGAGTGAAATGCGATCCAGCACCTAGCGTGTGCTCAAAGAAGGAAGGCAATTGTAACACAGGAAGTCTAATTTCACAGCCTCAGCAGAAGTTTCATTAATGTTACATATATTTTGTCTAATAAAAATAATTCAACATGAACCAGAATGGTTGTAAAGTAAAATAAATTTCCTGAAAATTATTTATCACATTCAGATTTTTTATCAAGCTATTTTAGGTACAGTGGAAAGGAAGGGACACTCTAGTTCAATGACAGGAGACTTAGGAGATTCATGTTTTTAAAATAGATGCTTCTAAAGGGGGCAATGATAATGTTGCTCGTGTATGTTATGCTTTTTGAGCACCCAATAC
The DNA here is from genome assembly GCA_004027715.1 of Plecturocebus donacophilus. Lineage (NCBI taxonomy): Eukaryota > Metazoa > Chordata > Mammalia > Primates > Pitheciidae > Plecturocebus > Plecturocebus donacophilus. The sequence goes on from PVKP010000991.1 coordinate 107,386, forward strand.
ATAATATAAATTCAGTAAACATTCAGTATTGGAGAAAATGATGATAAAGACCTTGGTTCTCCCTGTAATGTGTTCTATAACCAAGTCAATCTGCCTCATGGTTTTGTTACCAAGATTTATAACACACTTAGAATTCTTTGCAAGATGAAAGATCTCATAACATAGGGCATAATGGAAAAAAAGTGTGAGTTGCATAAGGACTGAAATCTGGGAACTGCCTGAGGTGAAAGGGACAGGAGCAGATTCCCAGACAGAAGAAGAGGGAAAGCCTAACTTTAGATAGCAGAATAAAGTGCAACCAGTGGGGCACAGTTTTTGGAGAGAATGTTAAAGAGAATGTTGCTCAAATAACGACCAGAGTAGTAACAATAGCAATGGTATTTGCTAATGTTGATACACAACCTTTCTTGTGTATCCAGCCTGTTTGAGATACTATACAGGGTAGTTTATGTAGATGCTCTTATTTAATCCTTACATCATCTAGTGATTAAATATCATTTAGGTAGGTGTTAGTAATCCCTTTTGCAGACACAAAATTTGAAGCTCAGACAATCTTCACAATCACTCAGCTAGTAAGTTGATCTAAATCGAGGTTTGCCTTTTTAAAATTTCTTCCCCCCTCCACTTAACCACACATACCATGCAATCTCAACATCTTTTATAGTTCTGCAGGGATACAGTTAAGGGAACGAAAGTATGGAAATAAATATTCTTAACAAGAACAGGAGAGAATTACTACATTCTCATGGAAAGGCACATCATCATAGTGTAGTTACAACAGATTACAAGGTCTAGCTTTGCAATCAGGAAAACCTTGCTCATTGTATGATTCTAAAGAAGTCTTCAACTTTTAAAATCTGTTTCCACACCTGCAAAATGGGGAGCATAACAATTTTGGGGATAATTCCACACCCATGGAACTGAAACAGTTAAGGAAACAAATATACATGGAACGCTTAACACAATGACAGACACCTAGTAGATACCTAACAAATAACAATTCTTAATTCTTGCCTCTATTGATGTTGCTACTATTACTAATGTTACCAAACCTGAAATATCTGTGCCACCCCAAACATTTTTATACTAATATGCTTACAGCTCACCTAAGGAAAGAACAAATTCATAGCTAGATGGGCTAGAGATTTGCAGAGGTGAGATACAAAACTAGTAATCACAAATTTCAGAAGAGAATCTCTGGAGTTAGAGGGCTCAGGGCTCAGCCATGGGAAAACTTTTTTCTATCTACCTGGGTGAGCTCACCCAGTTTCATGGCGTTAATGTATTGATGACTCTGAAATGTGAATCTTCAGTCTTGACCTTTTCCCTGGAATCCAATCTTCCATATACAACTTTTTATTTGATCTCCAACTTAACATTTGGATTAAGATAAGCATCTCCAACTTAACATTTCTCAAATTCAGCTCCTGGTCTTCAAATTTTCTAGTCTGATTCTTCCCATCCAGGTTGGCAGCAAATTCATCCTGAGATCAAACTTACCTTGCTACCTTTGTGGACTTCTCTCTCTCGTATTTCACATTCATTCTGCTGAGATCCTGTTTGATCTACCTTGAAAGATCACTACAGTCTGATCACTTCTCGCTACCACCGTACCTGCCAGCCTGGGTTTGAGTCTTCATCTGCTCCAGAATATTTCAATAGTCTCCTATCTGAGCTTCTGACTCCTCTCTTGCCTTTTACTCTATATTCTGCTTATATCAATCAGAGTGATGATTTAAACATATAGGTCAGATCTTGTCACTTTTCTGCTTAAAGGCTCCAGTGGGTCACCATTGTATTAGTCTGTTTTCACACTGCTATAAAGAAATACTAGAGACTGGGTAATTTATAAAGGAAAGAGGTTTAATTGACTCATAGTTCCTAATGGCTGGGGAGGCATCAGGAAGCTTACAATTACGGTGGTTGGCAAAGGGGAAGCAAGGACCTTCTTTACATGGCGGCAGGAGAGAGAAGAGAAAGCGAAGGGGGAAGAGTCCCTTATAAAACCATGAAATTTTTGTGAGAACTCACTATCATGAGAACAGCATGGGGAAAACTGACCCCATGATCTAATCTCCTCCCACCAGGTCCCTCCTTTGACACCTAGGGAATACCACTGGAGATGAGATTTGGGTGGGAACACAGACCCAAACCATATTAACCATCTCACTGAGTGGAAAAGCTGAAGTCTTTTGAATAGCTCCTGGGGCCTTTCTCCTCTCTGGCCTCATCCTTCTATTGTTCCAGCTACAATGGCCACACTAGCCTGCTCATAGATCTTCACATGCACCAGGTATATGCCTGTGTTTCTGAACTTGATATTTTGCCTCTGAAACGTCTGGATGGCTGATTTTCTAATTTATTTCAAGTCTTTTACTCAGCTGTTACCATTTCTGGAAGGCATCTACAATATCAACTGGGGTATCTGAGAATTACCCAATACCTGACTATTTCTTTGCTTCCATCACTGCTTCTTTCTTTCCACTTATAACAACGTGTGGCTCAACACTCAATAAGTGAAATAATACATTTTAGCTCTAAGACTTCTTTATCATTTTGTTCCCTTCTCTCCGTATTTAATATTTATGCCATTGTGTACTTGTCCCCACAAAGTGGCTGATATGTGTGCATATGCATATGTGTATATTAAATTATCAGGTCTTCGTGCTTGGGATTTAACTGTTTGTCTCATAATGTATAGGTGAATAGTTCTGAATAAAGATTAAGTATTTAACAAAATGTTTATAATTAATTTTGACAAATTAACTGCAAGCAAACTTCTTGATTGTGTGATATATGCTTTTATTCTGTCTACAGAAAAATGAATAGGGTAAAAACCATAAACACATTCTCCCATTAGTCATTATAAATAAACTTCCACATTTGACTTCATCTTTCTTCTATCTTCTTGCTTGTTCCATTTGCTTTTTTGTTATGAAACTAGTATTTATGGCCAAAGCAGGGCTGAGTAAGATGCAGTGATTATGGCTGATTTTATCACAGCTGTATTACTTAGCTGCAAGGTGAAGCACTGTGGTAAAATGGATCATGAATCCCTGAAATTGACTATCCGTCACCTTTATAATCCTGATGCAGAGGCAGGTCATATCAGGACTGGCAACTTCCCATGCAAACAAGAATATCAAAGAAATGTTCCTGACTCAATTTGTCTAGAATTGTAACTACTAAACAATAAGATGAAAGTGAAGGGAAAGCCACAAGTGAGGAGACTGGGGGCATTGTGTAATCTTACCCCAATACATAGATTGGAGGAAAATCTTAGTTGTAAAGTATAGATATTAAGGTATTTAAGACATACATTTAGAATTGCCTCAGCCATTATTGATTAATTCCTGCATTTTTAATTCTTGCCCTAAACTCAGAACTTTTATAAAATTTTTAAGTTGAATATATCTTTGATGTTTCTAGCTCAATCAACATCCCCTGACACATAAGTAGGAGCCCAATAAATATTTGTTAAATAAATGCATGATTGAATAAATCAATGGACTGACATTTAACACTCATCTGGTCTTTGCTTTATCCCTATAGTGATGAGGAACTCACCACTTCGTAAGAAAACCCATCCCACTATCGAAGAGTTTTACTTTTTTGTCTATTTTTTCCTTATAATGAGCTAATATTTTCTTCATGGTAACTTCCATTAGGAATTGCCATGGCTAGGAGTCAATAATTTTGATTTGATCATCTCTTCCCTTCTGTGCACCAGCTTATTGAATCTCTAAAAAATTATTTGGTAGATTTTAAATTATTTCTCTCTGTATTTCTTGGGATAAAATCCTTCAAAGTTTTTTGAGAATTACTGCAAGGATAGCTCAGAATCTTATACTCACAGATTAGAATGGGTCCTAGTAAGGGAGGGTCTCCTCAACCACCTAACGTAAGAAATTTTGTACATTCTTCTTCAGTTCTATGGTACTATCTTTTACCTCCTCTTTCAGCTAAGATGTTTGGGATATACATTTCTTAACGTTTTACAGAAATTCAGTTTAGCACTGACTGGCAGGTATGCATTTCTACATGGAATAGACAATTAATAGTCTTGTTCAAAGAGCCCTAGTTATCACATTCATAATTCCAAGTTTTTGTCTTTGTCTTGGAACTTTTACAGAAGTTATTCTTCATAATCCAAGCTTTATTTGTACTTATCTACTATTCCAAGTGTAAGATATTCCTCAGATGGGAATATATGGGCTTTTTGAGCCAATAAAAAGACTGCTGGGCTCAATCTCACCACATTTGTGACAACAAATTTGGTTCCTTATCTTCACAAGTAGAAATACAGAACACCATTAAGTGATTGGATCACCAATTACATAGGACATAATTTATTCAAATAATGATGCACTAATGAGCTCATTACCCTAAAGATACCTCTTATTTCTTTATTCTACCTCATGAGAAAATGGGTCAGTTGCCTGTGTGTGTGTGTGCATGCGTGTGTGTATAGGATTAGGTGTCTTTGTAATTCACTTGTTCTTTGCTAATGAAAGCTCTTCATCACTAACAAAGCAGAATATTAAAAAGGTAAATAGCACTCCTCAGAAACAATTTGTTTCTTTTTACATGCTTTCTTGTTAAACACCATCTAAGGGATTTTTTGCAGAGCAAGAAAAAGGAAAAGGCTGCAAACACAATTAGTTGAATCAAAAAGAAATAATTATAGTCACAATGCAGTCAAATGGGTATTTAGACAGCCATGTCTGTGGTCAAAGAAACAAATGGAGCACTGCTGTCATGGATAGTCACAGGAAAGATTATGTATGAGGGTGAACATAGGTGCTGACTGCCAGGAAAAGTCTTCATATTGATTTTATTAAAGGCCATAGGGGCAGCAGTCACTCCTGAAACTTACAGCCAGCTGTCCGAAGGTCAAGCCAATTGCTGTATGGCACTCAGGAGGAAGAAATAGTTGTTTTCAAAATTTTACTGAAATGTATTTTTACTGAAGTACTATGTGCAAACAACACACCAGAACACTAATGACAACATGTTAAGATCACAATGCATGAAAAAAATGAATTTGTTAGGTGTTGAAAAAAGTTGATACGTGTGATTAAGAACATGAAATTTCTTAAGTGTTATTTGACAAATCATGACAATTCACCATGTTTTGCTCAGTAAAATTTATAGACTTTCTTGCAAGTAATCGGAGACAGACAGTACTACTTAAACACTACACAAGAGTAAAGAGACAATGTAGACACACCCATTATGTCACGTTTTCCCATTTAGACATCAAGAAATGAATCTTCGAATGGCTGTGGGAGACTGACATTCTATTAAGTATGAGACACTGTATAGTGGCACCATATATTCAAAAACATGGATTTGCATCTTTCTGATGGATTCGTGGCTGAGTTTACAATCCCTTAAATCAGTGTGGAGACTAGTGGTAGTGAAAATCCTTCACTCTGTCTAGGAGTACAGGGGATCATCTTTACATCAGCTTGTAGTTAAAGGATATTGGCAGTTCTACCAGGATTCAGAAGAGAGTATTCTTTACCCTGTTTCCATTTTATAATGAATTTCTATAATTGGACTCTATCCAATTAAGGTTTTGATCTTTTATAGACGGCATGATGTATTTTTCTCTAACGTTTCTACAGTGCCTGACAACTAATAGAAATCCAGAAATATTGACTAACAGAATTCATTGAATAAAAAATATACATGGAATATACATGGAATAATACATTGAATAAAAAATATACTCACAGTCCTAATTCATATCATTTTCTGTACAGTTTTTTTTTTAATGTATGCTTTATAGGAATCTGTGAAGTGGGTATCTCAGTCTTTGCTGAGGCTGAGTAAGCCGAATGTAGGACAGTGCTTTTTAACATCGCCTAGACAATAGAAGGACCAAACATGTACTTTAGTATTACATTCTGAGCAGGTATCTTCAAGAACCATTTTCCTGAGCATTCTGTTATGAGAACATCCTCCTCTCAAACCTCCTTCCACATTCTTTCTTCCAGGATTAACCTGCCACTTCTATGATAGAGCCCACTGCGAAACATGAACAGTAAAACAGATATACATGCTAAAGGCCCTGTCCTAAAGCTTTACAACACATACAATGAATAGCTTGCGAAATGTCTACTCCTACGTGATCCTGGCAGATAAAAAACACAACATCAAGAAAAAAATAAAAGCTCCATTTCCTGGGCTTGTTTTTGGCTAGTGCTCTTGTTACTTCTATCAACAATCGCAAGAATACTTGTGCAACTTTAACTGGGAACTGGGCAACAGTAGGGTAGGCACAGAGTATCTGTAGTTTTAGTAAGGATTTTGGCAAAGAAAGTTGGGTTTGGAGCCAGTAATTTCAGTGACAGCTTCCTGACATTGCTACAACTTGATCAAAGTAGAATGGAGACAGTTCTGGAGCTGACAGCGGCGATCACAGCTTTCTAAATTGGGTGGGTGGCTTTCTGATTCAGTTGCTTTGTAGAATCTAGACTACGGCAAAGACATCAGCTTAGCTGGTTGCCTAGATCGCTGGTGTGGTTTTAAGAGTTGTTTCTCGGGATTTGACCTGGAATTTGTTTCCTCAGGGTTCCTAGTGAATCTAAATTATCTTTATCTTCTAATAAATTATTTTATGCTTAAAAAAAGTAGACTGGATTCTATCACACGTAAATAAAAATACTTAACAAACAGCATAGTCCATTTTTCTCTGTTTGCCAAGGTGGAGGAGCATTGAATCTTCTCAAATATGTTTCTGGAGATATCTAGACTCTTCTTTGGTAACGTCTTTGCTTTTTTAGAATATTGTGATGGACTCTTACTTTAGATATTGCCTCAACATGGAGCCCTACATACTGAGATTATAAATTATGTTGTAGTATCTATTTTTAGAATTTCAGAAATCTAAGGCTGATTTAAAGGAGCTGCCTTGACCTTTGCTTACATTCACTTTTGGGAAAATAAAATCTTATACAGAGTGGTAACTATTTATCAAAGTTGATCTAAAATTGGCTGATGGAGAATTTAAACCAAAATATTACAGATTTTTCCCTTATCCAAAGTCATTTTTGATCTATCACCTTTTTAAAAAATTCCTTAGAGAAACTAGCACCTACACATCCAGCTCCAGTGAGTTAATGACTTTATTACATTCCATGCGGAGTCTTAATAATTTTGACTGCTGCTCACACTGCTCAATCCATTTAGTATTTGTTGAATTCTTTGCTTCACTGTTTCCTGTGAGTTATGCTCATATATAGTTTCATGTATTCAATTTACTCATTTAAGCTTAGAATAGCATTTGTGGAAAAGGCCTAGAAAAGATCCCTATCCTGAGATTTCTACCCTTTCCAACCTGTTATGCGGTAACTTTTGAAATGTTTTTCTCTTTTCTACATACCAATGCAGTATTGACATTTTTGAGCCAAGCAATCAATTGGCAAAAAAAAAAAAAAAAAGAAAGAAAAAGAAACCTACAGTCTATAGTCACTGCCTTTTTGGACTTACAGAAACATAAAATGTTAACCTCTTTTTCCAGGAGAAATTTTTTTTAAAAATTTATACTCCTTATGTAGTTTTGTTCTGCTGTAACAAACCATTCCAATATGCTTATATATGTTTTCTACTAACACTTAGCAGTAAGGATGGGCATAGTAGATGAAAGGTCTTCTTATTCTACTTCAAAAAAAAAAAATTCAACAGTAATTGGAATCCTACACTGACATTTTAGTTTACCATAGTTATTTGGGCTGTGTCAAACCTGGCAAACTCATTTCTTTGAATGTAAAACAGATAACTTCAGGAATTAAAACCACTAATAACATAATAATTGCTCATTAAATGTTATTTAAATAACTGTGTTGAGCTTCATAACAGCAGAGGCAGTCATGTTAAATATGTTCTTGTTTAGCCAGTGTAGGTTATGGTTTATACAGAAAATTGGTTTTGTACATCTCTGTAACAGAAAATAGATTTAATGATTGCTAACTGTACTTTCTGAGAAATACACCAATGTTTCACTCTCTGAAAGCAGGTAATGGAATATTTGAAATTAGATAAACATTCCCTTTTATCCTAATTATTTCTCCAAACACTCTCTTGGTATTTTCAGGTGGCTTTTATGCCCAAACTAAATTCTTTAAATGTATATGTCTCCCACAAGATTTTGGGCTGCGACCATTTATTAGATTTGATTCATTTTACTAATTTGCTTGGGCTATTTTGCCAAACTTATCCCAAACTTAAGACTAAGCTGCTATTAGGAGTGGGGCATAGCAAGGCAATCTTAAGCAAAAAAAAAAAAAAAAGCTAGAGGCATCACATTACTCAACTTCAAACTGTATTACAAGGCAACAGTAACCAAAACAGCAAGGTACTTGTACACAAACATACACATAGACCAATGGAACAGAATAAAGAGCCCAGAAATAATGCTGTGCAACTGGTAGTATCTGACCTTTGACAAAGCTGACAAAAAGGAGCAATGGGGAAAGAACTCTCTATTCAATAAATGATGCTAGGGTAACTGGCTGCTCATATGCAAAAGATAGAAACTGGACCCCATCCTTACACCAAACACAAAAATCAACTCAAGATGAATTAAGGACTTAAATCTAAAGTCTAAAAAAACTATAAAAATTCTAGAAGGTAACGTAGAACCTGGCAAAGATTTCATGACAAATGTGACAAAAACAATTGCAACAAAAATAAAAATAGACAAATAGGATCTAATTAAACTAAAGAGTTTCTTTTGCTGTGTAGAAGCTATCAACAGTCAACAGACAACGTACAAAATGGGAGAAAATTTTTGCCAACTATGCATCGAGGAAAGGTCTAATATACAGAATCTATAAGGAACCAACACCTTTACAAGCAAAAAGCAAACAACTCCATTTAAAAGCGGGCAAGGGACATGAGCAGGCATTTTTCCAAAGAAGATATACATGCAGTCAGCAACTATATTTACAAAAACTCAGTGTCACTGATCATTAGAGAAATGCAAATCAAAACCACAGTGAGATACCAATTCACACCAGTCAGTATAGTCATTATTAAAAAGTCACAAAATAAGAGATACTGGCAAGGTTGCAGAAAAAGTGATTGCTTACCCTGCTGGTGAGAATATAAATTCATTCAGAATGTGTGAGGATTCCTCAAAGAACTTGAAACAGAATTACTTTTCAACCCAGCAATCCCATTATTGGGTATTTAACTAAAGGAATAGATATCATTTTATAATAAAGACATGTGTATGCATTATATTCATCGCAGCACTATTCAAAACAACAAAAACATGGAATCAGCCTAAATACACATAAACGGTAGAGTGCATAAAGTAAATCCAGTGGATACATCATGGAATACTGTACAGCCAAGAAAAAGAATGAGATCATGTCCTTTGCAGTTATATGGAGAGAGGTGGAGACCATTATTCTAAGCAAACTAACTCAGGAACAGAAAACCAAATATTACACGTTCTCACTTATAAGTGAGAGCTAAACAGTAAGAACATATGGAGACAAAGAGGGGAATAACAGATAGTGGGGCCTATTTGAGGGTAGAGAGTTGGAGGATGGAAAGGATCAGAACAAAATACCTTTTGGATACTATACTCATTACCCGGGTGATAGAATAACCTCTACATCAAACTCCAGTGACATGCATTTACCTATATAACAAACCTACACATGTATCCTTGAACCAAAAATAAAAGTTACAATTAAAAATAATTAAAAAAAATACAAAGGGGTCAGGGGGCCACCAAACAGTAGCTTAGAAATAAAAAACATTTGTTAATTGCTCATATAATAGTCGTGAGATAAGTGGTTCAGGTTGGTGTCTGCTTTGCTCCATGCAATCATTCAAGAAGTCAAGTTTCTTCCATCATGTTACTTTGCCCTTAGCTACCTATCCTCCTGTGCCTAGGTAACACTAGCTGTGGGCATCTCCATGTTGCTGCTTTTGAGATGAAAATAAACATGGAAGAGCAGAAGACCTATGTCTCCAGGCCCAGACCAAGAAATGCCACTTATCACTTCTATTCATTTTTCATTAGTGAGTACTTCATCGCTTAAAGGAAGGATGGGAAATGGCCTCCAAATGAGTAGCCACATCCCTAGCTATACTTCTGTCTCTAGGGAGGAAGGAGACCATGAGTTAGTGGACAACTAGTGATCTCTGCTACACTTGCCAACTTTATCAATTAAGTTGACCAAGTTAAGCTAGTTCACCTCAATTATCGGGAAAATAATTTTTCTACCTCTTCATGATTTATATTTGGATGTAATCTCCAACACTTTCCCTACAAATGTGGTCTCCTGAGAGATACTTAAAGACACCTGGTCAATTGTCTTACTTCTAAAGAATATGAATGCTTATTATACCGACCAAGCATGAAAGATAAAGGGATAGAGTTAGGAGAGTAATAATTTTTCTACTTCCTCTCTATAACTCATTCGCTTCAGAAATGAGGAGGCTTGAGGTTTAAAAAAACATATCCCTTAATGTAAACACAACAAAATTCTGGCTAATCTATATAATACTCAACACTGATCTTTTGGCTTCTCAAAACACTTTTAAAAGGTTATGAAGAATGTGCTTTATGAATCTCTTATTACAGCATTGCAAATTTTTTAATAACAAAACAACCATAACAATGCTATTAAAATAATTAAAAATTCACTTGGTCCCTATTTAACTCACTATGGCTGCCTAACTTCACATAAAGAGATCAGGCTTCAGAGGTCAAACAATGTATTAACAGGTGTTGCAGGATCACAAAGGTGATTTCCCATTAGCCACATGGTAAATGTTCTGGAAACAGCAGCAGTAAAGCTGTAACTCACAACGCTGCCTGTGCATCAAGTCGTTATGTTAAATGAAGTTATTATTTTGGTTAAATTCCATGCCATTATTATGAACATATTAATTAAGGCTGACAGTGTAATGAAACAGGTTTACTGCAAACTTCACACGTTACATAAGAGGAGTCTGAAACAATTCAGTTCCAGTAAAGGTCTCAGAGTGAAGCTTTGAACATTAAATGGCATTGAGATGAAAATGTATTTCCTGTATTTCCTGTTTGGACAGTAGCAATGTCCAGATCTAAAATTAATAAACTTTTGCCAAAATAATTTAGCACAATAATTAAAAAGAACAGGCTTTGAAATTACTCTGGTTTATTTTTTATTAGAGACTCTGCTGCTTATTGCTGTAGGACCTTGAACAGCATTACACAGCACCTCTAAATGTTCCTGTCAACATCTGCAAAATGAAGGTATTAATTGTTGCTTCTTTAGATGACTGTTATAAGAATTAAATTAGAACTCCTGTGTTAAGCAGTTTGCAGGGTGTCTGGAATAGTACTCAGTGAATGCCAACACATTATTATTATCCTCAAAATGTTTATATTGCCTGCCCTTTAACATTGTTAATTGGACCTTATGTTTGAAACAGAGGAATAATTGCATTAGGCTGTGTAAAATTGACAGGGACAAGAAACATTTTTTTTTTTCCAAAAGGAAACACTCACAACTTAAGCACTGGATACTGGAATGGAGGTACAAAGATTCTTCGAGAAGGGAGATGAAAATGGAGTACATAGATGACACACGTTTGAGAATATATATTTTACTAGTAGAGGGGATATTCTAGAGTTCAATGAGTAGTTCTATGCTTCTAAATGAGAGCTGAGGACATAAATTTTGAACTGCAACTAAATCATAAATATGGAGAAAAATTTTCTCTATGTATCAATACATATAATTGGAAGGAACAAGTTTGGATCATACATGTTTCACATGTTTGAAGAAATCATCATTGTGAAATGCCTTGAAGAGCTGACTCCACTGCAAATTTAAATTAATAAATAAAAGCCATTGAGACTATTAATATATACACATATATTGCCCCTGGGTTTGCTATAAAAGGATCTCAGGGGTTATTACCATCTTATCAAATATTCCATTAAGACTAACAGCCCTAAAAGAGAACTGTCATTTGCCAAAATTCCCTCTGAGCTCTAGGAATCCTTTTTGTCAGTGTCATGCCTGGACCAGGATTCAACACAAAGAAGAATGAAGTCAGAACCTGGTTAATATATAATTAGCAATAAAAGGAGTTGAGTATTTGAATAATACATCACATGGTCAGATGAGAAGAATACCAAGAAAATGGAAAGAACATGCGCTAAAGATAAATCAGGTACAAGTAGTAAGAAGCGAATTAGATGCTAAGTAGAACAGAGATGGCAGAGAGTACTAATAAAGTCTTCTATTTGTATCTCTTCTTTCCTAACAGTGGTCTCTTATTAATACTTATAGCATCTATGAGAGAAGCCTGGCTTATTAATACTTATAGCATCTATGAGAGAAGGCTGGAACAAGCATCCAAATCCTCGTTTTAAAAATAAAAAAAAAAAATCAGACAGGATGGTGAAGTGACTTGCATAGGATTTCGCTGAGTCGGGAGCTCAGTCCAGACTTGTTCTTCATCATTTGCTATAATCATTAAGACAAACTGCTTCTGGTCAGGCAGGAGGAAAACACAAACTCCCCACAGGGCCGGGCGCGGTGGCTCACGCCTGTAATCCCAGCACTTTGGGAGGCCGAGGTCAAGAGATCGAGACCATCCTGGCCAACATGGTGAAACCCCGTCTCTACTAAAAAATACAAAATTAGCTGGGTGTGGTGGTGCGTGCCTGTAGTCCCAGCTACCCGGGAGGCTGAGGCAGGAGAATTGCTTGAACCCAGGAGGCTGAAATTGCAGTGAGCGGAGATTGGGCCACTGCACTCCAGCCCGGCGCCTGGCGACAGAGCAAGACTCTGCCTCAAAAAAATAAAAAATAAACTCCCCACAAATAGTGACACCCACATTCTTCCTTATTCTGTAATATTAAGGTGATAACAAAGTTTAATGGTTCTTGTTCACTATTTCGCCCTGTATAGTAGAGGTCCTATTAGGATTAAGTATTGTTCTAAATCTTCATTGGTTTGATCTGAGAGAAAGCAGCATTCGTATCATCTGGGGCTTCTGAGAAACGTAGAATCTTAGATTACATTCCAGATTTACTGAATCAAAATCAGCATTGTAGCAAGATTTTCCCAGGTGATTTCTATATTCTAAATCACTCAGCCAGTCTTCCTTTGGGTGTGCTATTTAAAGTGCCTCAACTGAAACCAGGCAGAGGAATACAAATATATATTTTCATTTTTCTTTTTTCTGAAATGCTGAAGGGTGGGTCAACAATCACCACTCAGGCTGCAATAATAGAGTTCCACAACATTTTTCTCAGAAATGCTAAGAGAGGTCTGATGTTATTTATTTTCACGTTCCATTGCCATTCATACCTTCAAGGTTCCCCTAGTGGCAAAGGCCTTGAAGAGCAGGGCTGAGAGGGAGGGCACATCAGAACTGCCCGCACTCAGCTCATTCCCAGCAAGAGGAGCAAACTTTGCAAGTATCGTCCTTTTAACAAAGAAAGCAAACTATGGTTGAGCTTGAGCAGATAATAGGCGAGATACCACCCCACACTGACGAAACAGACTGGGGAGCGACCTGGTCTGAGTATTTTACACTTCCCTCAATGAAGACGATGGTGGTACATACAGGGTTGTAATCTTGGAAAACTCTGAAAAGAGGAGTGGTAGGGACAATTGTTTCCAGTGGTCTAAAAATCTCAGTCTATAAGAGAATAGGCCATTATAGAAATTTTAATTATATAGACATAAGTTAGATGAGTTCTGTTCTTGAATGACTGTTTAAGTTTTTAATACCAAATTTAAAATAACACAAGATTTTATACATGAAAAGCACACTCTGCATCATTAGAGAAGCACAAAGTACAACACAAGTACAAACACAATCCACGTTTGAATGAACCATCTACACATCATTGTGTAGGCCCTCCTATGTGTCTATCTCATACCAGATCTTTCTTCTGGATTCAACAAGAAATATCCTCTTAGTTTGGGGACAAAAGAGATTAAGAAGACAACACTCATTTGTAATTAAATTTGTTACAAAACTTATTGAGCAACTGCTATGAGTGGGGCTACTGCTTCCATAAACGGCGGAGTAAAAAAATCATTATGCAATTAGATAGCAACAGTTACACAATTGTGTACTTAAAGGCACAATGAGTGTGAATACTCAGCACAATGTCTTACTAATGATGAAAAAAAGCTGATGCTGTAAAGGGATTATTTAGGGAAGTGTTTCTGTGATTGCTGTTAAGTCTGTTTGAACTCGTACTTGCTGTGATAGTGTTGTAACCGAGTGAGCAAGGGAAATCACCACCAAGCCAAGAATAGGCCCAATTGCAGGGTCTTTATTGCCAGCGGCGATGGAGGACTCATGTCTCTCAAACCTGAGGCCCTGTACTCAGGGGGAGCAGGGTTTTTAAGCTGAAAACCCACATCTTTTTTCCAGCAGCACAGGGGTTGTGCAAAGCAAGCTGTTTGTACAGAAGCCAAAGTCAGCGGTTTATGGCGCAACATAGAGAAGCAATGGAAACTTAGAGTTCTGACAATTACACATTTCAGGGTTCTCATTCTAAGATGGCAATGCTTAGGCCGAGTCTTGGCTCCTACCCCAGTAGGAAGAGTAACAGCCTCCCAAGGATGCGTATGTTCTAATCACTGGAACCTGTGAATATGCTACTTTACGTGGCAAAAGGGACTTTGCACGTAATTAAGAATCTTGAAATGGGGAGACTGTCCCAGATTATTGGGTTGAGTCCCACGTAATAAATTTCTTAAATCTCAAAAACAGAGGCAGAAGGGAAAACAGAGGGATTTTTGACTACAAAACAAGAGGTCAGTGTGCTACAATGTGAAGAGGTCTATTACTGGCTTTTATAATGAAAGAAGAGAAGTTGGCTAACAAGAGCAAAAATACAGCTGGCACAAGGAATATGCTGTAGTATTTGATAGGCAGTAAGGATGCACTAGTTGCTTCTCACACTGCTATCAAGAAATTCCCGGGGCTAGGTAATCTATAAAGAAAAGTAGTTGACTCACAGTTCTGGACGGCTGAGGAGGCCTCAGGAAACTCGCGCCTCTCCGCAGGGCAGCAGGAAAAAGAATGAACTCAAGCAGGGGAAATGCCAGATGCTTATAAAACCATCAGATCTCGCGAGACTCACTCATTATGAGGCGAACAACATGGAGGAAAGTGCCCCATGATTCAGTTACCTCCACCTGGTCCCTCCCTTGACAGGTGGGCATTGTCACAATTCCAGGTGAGATGTGAGTGGGAACACAGAGCCAAACCATATCAAGGCAAATTATACTTAACAACAATTTATGGTAGATTTCAAGTTACCTCCACCTGGCCAATTCAACCACCTCTACCTGGTCCCCACCCTTGACAGGTGGGCATTGTTACAATTCAAGGTGAGATTTGGGTGGGAACACAGAGCCAAACCATATCAAGGCAAATTATACTTAACAGTAATTTATTGTATATTTCAAAACAGCTAGAAAAATTACAATGTTCCCAACACAAAGTAAATGTTTGAGATGATGGGTACCCCAATTACTCTGATTTGATCATTATACATTTTGTGTATGCATCAAAATATCACATGTACCTCCAAAATGTGTACAACTGTGATATATCATTTTTTAAAATACACAAACAGAAAAAAAAGATGCAGGAATAGGGACATAAGCCAGGAAAAGCAAGGAAACAGATTCCCGTAGAGCTTCCAGAAAGAAATGCAGCTTTGCCAACATCTTAATTTTAGACTAGTGTGGTGACCTGCATCAGACTTCTGACAAAACTGTACAGTAAGAAATTTGTATTGCTTTAAAATCCTAAGTAGTAATTTGTCATGGCAGCACTAGAAAACTAATATTCTTACCCTATTGTACCAGTAAAGGGAAGGCTCTTTCGCTACTTAATAAGGCTTTAAAAAAAGAGATTGCGGCCAGGCACGGTGGCTCACGCCTGCAATCCCAGCACTTTGGAAGGCTGAGGCTGGTGGATCACAAGGTCAACAAATTGAGACCATCCTGGCCAACATGGCGAAACCCCGTCTCTACTAAAAATCCAAAAATTAGCCTGGCATGGTGGCATGTGCCTGTAATCCCAGCTACTCGAGAGGCTGAGGCTGAAGAATCACTTGAACCTGGGAGGCGAAGGTTGCGGTCAGCTGAGATTGCGCCACTGTGCTGCAGCCTGGCGACAGAGCAAGACTCTGTCTCAAAAAAAAAAAAGAGAGATTGCAAATGTATTGATACATGTTCCTTTTATTTTTACTAAGTGGCATCAAGGATTGTTAAAAAGCACACACAAAAACATTTATTTAACAGAATGCATAAATTTGTATCTTGTTGATTTATGACTAGAACTCACAAAAGTCATCAAATTAATGATGTCATACTTGAATAAACATAAAGACGAAATAAAATTTTTGAGTAAAAAAGACATAAGTTATCCTACTATTTCTGTTCATATGAGATTCCCATGAGATTACGTGGCTCTTTGAGATTATATAAAAAGTAATGACAAAAACAGCAATTACTTTTGCATCAATCTAATACCTTGCTTGGATAGCACATGGCCAGCTAGGTCACACCATGGCAGATACAATCTGGTTTGGATTGATTTAAGTAAAATGTAAACTTGTCTGAGAGAATGATGAGTCCTATAAGATACATGAGAAATCCCTGGCACTCGGCAGTTAGGAATAATGGAAAACAACATGCTCAAGTTTCTCGAGTACAGCAGAGAGGACTTCAGGCAGGAGCCAACTGGGGGCTGGAGGAAACCTCATAAGGAGATGCCAAATTGCAGAAACGCTTTACATTTCTTGAGCTAAGTCGAGTCTGGACTATACTGGGAGGATTTCTGGATGAAGCCCAGGCAGCAAGAATGACTAAATCAGAAAGAATTTTAGGACAAATCTATTTCTCTTAATTATTATTAATAACTGCCTTTAAACTACCAACTCCTGCAAATAAATCAGGAGCATTTCTAAAAACAGAGACAGAAATATCAGATTACATATGACAACTCAAAAATTCTGACTAAATTTCAGGCAATTATTTGGTATGAAAATAAACTGCCTTTTGGCAAAACCCTATCAATATCTGATCCTAGCACATTTTGTGTGACAATTCTAAGAAGCTCTAGTGTACTATGACAAAGCTAAATAGTTTGATGAAAGTTGATCAATGATTTCAAACACAGTTTTTCTTAATGAAAGAAAGCACTGCAAAAAAAAGGACCTATTAGAGTTAAGAGGTGAAATTTCATATAGAGAAAATTGTGTTAAATGTCTTAAATGATGATGCAATAGGCCTTACATTTTATTTCAGTCATCTTCACTCATATGGCATATTTACTAGCAACTAATACGTAGCAGCATATTTTTGACTGGTGGTTGAAGAAAAACATTTCTTCATAATGAATTTTTTTAAATGCGTTTTTTCTTTTCACCAGAAAAACTCAGTAACAGAAGTGATTCAAATTAGAGAATATCAGTTTTATCCTGAATGCCTGTAGTCCTTCATAGAGTAAACAACATGTCCCTGAACAACATTCTTGGAAGTCAAAATTCAGAATGTATTGATTCACTTTGCAGTAGTAAGGTAATTTCTGTCATCTTTTTTTATTTATGAAATTCTATTACTCGAGTCAACAGCAATTTATAAACTGGGTTAAACAGAGCTTATTGAGACTGGCCTTGACCAAGGAGAGGACAGAGAAAGCTTTCACTGAAAAGGCAGAGCTTGTTTTTCATTACATCTTTTTAAAAAAATATATTTTTGCTATTTTTTCATTCAATTTTTCTCTCAAAAATCATTTGTAGTGAATGGTTGGTATAGATAGGAAAAACATTTAAAATATAAAGAGAGATGACAATTTTATCAAGAACATTTTTGCAATGTCAGTACAACTTGAATGACGCGTTTGGAATCAAATGACACTTGCTTCTTTGGGGAGGTAAGTGTGTATGCGAGCACTCATACGTGTGCACACCCATGTGAGTACGTATCAATACTTCAAGTCTAATGCTCCTACTGCTCTCCAAAGGTGACTTTTTTCTTTTGCAATGGGGTCTCACTGTGTTGTCCATGCTGGTCTCAAACTTCTAGGCTCTCGCGGTCCTCCTTCCTCAGTTTCTCAAGTAGCTGGGATTACAGGTATGTGCCACTACACTCGGCCCCACCAAAGATGTCTTAATTGGTCTGATACGCTGTGTAGCTCTGCCTAATGTATATTTTAGTTTCTTCTGTGTCATCAACAGAATCAATAATGAGTATTTACTGAGTATTGTACACGTTGCATGATTCTTGTACTGGTCTGCTTAAAAGGCCCACTTCTAGATAATTCAATAATAAGAAAAATGTTATACTTTATTAGTTCCATGATCCATTAAATTCTGCAACTTATCTAAGAAAAGCACCAAAAGCTATGTGTGAGCAGATCTCCTAAGTCGCATGATTTCAAAATGGATCAAAACTATGAACACAGTGAATGTATCCTAAAAAGTTCTATCTCTTGTTGGAATTTTTAAAATGTAGGTAGTGTGGTGTATGAGAACATTGACTTTGAAATCAATCAGAACTGGATTTCAATTCTAAGTCCACCATGTACTAATAGCAAAATGACCTCTGACTAGACCATAAATTTCACATGTATAAAATATGTTTATTAATACTGCTATGGTATTTACTGGTGGAATTAAATGAGAGAATATAAGTAGATTTTTCAGTCACAGGGCCTGAAACTTGGTAGATCCATAATAAATATCGACTTCCTTTCTCCCCTCCATTCCATCTGAGGAAGTATGGTTATTGACTATTTCTATAGTTTCTTCTTCCTAAGTAAAATAGAACTAATTTTTGCATGTATTAAACATACATTCAAATATTAACAGTTTCTAATTTTAGTACATAAAATGAACTTTATAAACAAATCCATAAACAGTTTGTTTCATGATTTTAATTTGTTTTATCTCTCAATCTTTATATTTCTAAATAAAAGAGTAATAGCCAAGTTACATAGCATAAACTCTTCATTTATGCTCAGATAAATATTTCCTATTTTTCTTGATCATTTTTATTGGATTTCTTAAACAATTCTCTTTGGTTTCTTTGCTATATCATATATTTTTGAAGTGTAGAGATATGAACTACATGAGAAATTTAAAGTATAACCTCCACATTTAATAGAAGTTAAGGAGAGCATTGTTTTCCTTGAAAGTCCCACTTTGTTAACTGGTTTTATCAGTGGGAAATTGAATTTATATACCTTCCAAGTACCTTCTAGCTTTCTGCTTCAATCCCTATTATTGAATCTTATCACCATATTGACAAATCTGAATGCTGCTGTTTCTTCCTGGACTCTATTTCCTCACTACTTAGTCTAAACCATGCTTATGTGTTCCTGTTTTTTCCTTCCTGCTATGAACTATGGAATCTTGCTCTGCTGTGAACAAATACATTTGTCTTCAACTTTTTCCTGAAACATTTCTTCCACATATGCATTAAGTTTTGCATGAATGAAATTTAGCATCAGGTTGTTCTGTCATAGGAATTCTTCCAAGGAAGTTCAGTAAGTTGATTAGAAGACAGAAAACAGATGGTAATGGCAGAGCAGAAGTAGAAGACGGCAAATTTGGAGGTAGTGGTCACTGTAATAGTGACGCTGGATAATGTGAATAGTAAAGGTGGATAATGTGAATAGTAAAGGTGAAGAATAAGAACTGATAAAAGACTGAGTTGGAAATCAAATGTCTGTAGTTCAATTATTGCGGGGGGAAAACAACCCAAAGCTTAGGACTGAAATTTTAATAGAAGGGAAATGGTAGTTTTATAGCTAAAAGTAAAGTTCATTAAAAATTCCAAGTTAATTCTTACAATAGTTCCCTAAGCTATGGTATTCTCACTTTGTAGATGAAAAAAATGGAAAAGAGAAAAACTAAGCAATGCATCCAACATAACACAACCCACAAGCGGCCAAGCTTCAGTGTGAACTTAAAGAGTGTTTTGGAATTGCAAAAATTCCAAGCAATTGCCTAGCAAATCCCACGGAACATGTACTTGCTAACTCAGTTGGCTTTAATTGTGATACTTGGGACTAACGGCAGTCTTCTAGCATACCTTCAGGACATGTTGTTTTTGAGACTAGTTCTTAAACAATCTGAACTGTGATTCTCCTCCAGGATCATCTAGTTAATAAAATCCTCTTTAGTAGCATCTGTTCCATTTTCTTCAAACTCATAGAGTCAGGAGAACTTGGTAGTCTGGATGGCCTATTTCTTGCTTTTTATCACAATAACCTGCCCAATCTAAACACCAGCTCTTCTTGTAAAATTAACTACATTCATTTGTTACTAATATGGTGTCAATGAAATGACCTGCTTAGGTATCTTGTTGCAGAAAGTGAGATTGACTGATAGCCCGAGGTGCTATCCCCTGGAACCACTACCACATTTATACCAAGGCCACATTTTCCAGCTCTCAGTCAAAGACCAAGCATGGAGACAATGCTGATGCAAGTCCATTCCTGTGGTATGCAATACTCTTCAGATGAGTAACTTTAGAGTTAGGGGTACCAATAACTCTGGCCAAAATTTTCTTATAACTGTTACAGTTTGAGACTCTTCTTATTTAATCCTTCTTCCTTCCTCCTTTCATAGGTGTGAGACCTACATTATGCAGGGCTTTTCCTGCTTATTATTTCCCCTCCTTTCATTCTGCAAAGATGTTTCCCCAATAGATCTGTTGCACATCCAAACAAATTTATCTTCTGCTCGGGGAATCCAAACTAATACAACTACCCAAATAGCTTCTTATCTCTCAATATACCACATTGTTTGATGGCTCTTACACTAGACTCATGCATGTTTTTACACTCTTTTCACTGCCATTATTTTATTATTGACTTTCTATTATCTTCACTTCATATTTTCTCAAATCCTATATCATAAAATGGCCTCACTACCCTGATATATGCACAGGAGCATTTTCTCTCTACTTCTAATCATTACTGAATTTCTTGAAATAATCGTCTATATTTCTATCTACATATCCATTAACAATCACTGTTATCTGGCTTCTATGCTAATTCCATTTTCAAACTAATGGTTTTTCTAAGCCCAATATTTTCTTCATTCCTATCTTCTCCAAATTTTATGGAACATTTGACATGATTAATCATCCTTAGCTTGAATTTCTCTGTTTCTTGGCCTTTGTAGAATTCTGCTTTGCTCTTTTTTTCCCTACCAATTCTATGACTAAAATTTCTGTGATTTAATTTCCTCCTCCAGAATTTTAAATGTCTAAATGAAACTCTGAATTGACCCTCAAGAAACTAATTATCAAGGAAGCTAAAAAGAAGGTAACCTTACATAATCTGACAGCTTCAGTTATCACACATCATGGCCAACTCCAAAGTCATAATCCCTGGCTTTCATTTATCTCTTGTCCCTTGAATATCTGGGGAGTCCTTATGTCCTACAAACTCAGTCTATACCCAACTGAACTTACTTTCTTACTTCTTAAATTCATTCCTCCTGAATTCATCATTTTTTAAATGGTACCATCTTTCCATTCAAAAACCCACTTGACCCTTTAGTTAATTTGTCACTGTTCTCCTTACTTCTGCCACTCACCACAACAACCTTCTTTTACCTAAAGCAATTAGGTTTCAAGAATTATTGTCTTGTAATAACTTGAAGCTTCCTGGGCTCCTCTCCATTTCCACTGCTGCTTTCCAAGCTCAGGTCTTCATTATTACTCAACTTGATATTATAAAAGCTTCTCGTTGTTTTTCTTTGCTCTCCAATACCTACAAAGTATTCCTGAAAAACTGTTCTAATCATGTTTTCTTGCTTGAAATAGACTGCTTCCATGTCCTATAGAACTTACTTCAGTCACCTCAGCATGCTGGGATGTTGTCATCTATTTTGACACATGTCAAAATAATTTGCCATCACTGACAATTAAAATAGTGATGTTTGAAAATAACTTACATTAAAAAATTAGAACAGATTTACAACTATTATTTTAAAAAATCACTCAGTCATTTACATGATGGTATGATTTCTTGAGAAGTAATTTCTATGTCACATTTGCTCTGACAACATCCTGCATGTTGAAATGTCATCTGACACATGTGCTGAGGAGGAAAATGGTAGAGAACCCTAAGTCCTCAGAACCAAGCCCAAATTTCCTAGCTTGACATGTCATAGCTCTTCACAATTTGGCCCTAGTCTTGTTCTCTGCTTCTTCTTACGTATTCTATGTGCTGACAAGAAAATAGCCATAACCATGAAATCCTAAATTCCTTACTGCTCACATGTATCATTTATATAGGCTTTTTCTGCTCTCCCTTTGCCCATGTTGTTCCTTCTGCCTAGAAATCCTCAGTGCTTTATTATGCAGACTGGAGGTCTAAAGGTCAGGAATAAATGTCATCACCTTTATGAACATTTGACTCTCCTCCTCTTCCCTCGAACCAGAAAGAAATGCTTTACATTCTGGAATTTAACGGTATTTTACTTACTTTTCTGGTGAAGTAGGAAATACTTTCTCCTTAACCTTCGAGTTTTAAAAGTAATATTTTAATTATATACTGGGATACAAGCTCCTTGAAAATAAGAACTGTTTATATTGCTCACAGTGCCTACACAGGATTAGTGTTCAAAAAATATTTATTGAATAAACTTTATAAATACTTTGTTAATTTATTTGTTTGATATAGCCCTCTGCAAACCTAGCAATTTTCCTATAAAACCTCTCTTCTGAATCATTTATTCACGTATTAAGTTAATCTTAGCACTTTTTTCCTGGAAATACGACTGTATCATTTCACTATTTTATGAGAAAAAAAATGTATTTGTAAATGTAGTCTTCTACTTTTCAGCTAATTTTATTTTTTCTTCTCAACCCTCTGATGGATGGAAGTGGCAAATCTTGTTGTAAAAGTTATAATACACTTTTTCAGAGTCTACATGAAGCCTTAATTACAGCATATCCAACATTTCTGTACTTATAAATTGCCTCAAGAAAACTAGTTGATTAATTTAATACAAGTTTTCCCTTAAAGAGATTATATTGACCTTCTTATAGCGTATATTTGCAGAAGGAAAGCCAAGACTCCTGATTTCCAGCTCAATATCGATTTTATTTTTCTGCTGTACCCACAGCCTGTGATGGAAGTAAGGTCAGTTCAGCTTGAGTGAGGTTGGACATAACACAGGGTTGAGAAGGTGCTTAACAAAAGGAAAATAATTTCCAAAATGAATAATAATAACACAATATCTGTTATTGCAGAGAGCAGAAGGGACCGAGAGAGCTCACTTAATTTATTCCTTTGCCCTGGGGACAGGACTACCCCTAACATTTTCTGAAATAGTGGTCACCTCTTCTGAGCTTTTGAACACAAGTAACCTCTAGTACATGTCCTACACTTGTTTTATTTTATGCATTTTATTTTTCTGTACTGATTAGCAACAGAAAAAATTTATCAACAAACACTTTCTGACAGAAGAAGTATGTTGAACCCATAATTGTCTGAGTCATAACCTTGAGTTTGGAATAAAATTTTTGATAATGTCATACAGTTGACCTTTTAGCAAAGAGAGTGTAAGCATTTTTTTTTTTTTTTTTTTTTTTACCAAAGGTACTTAATTTACTAAGACTGAGATTGCAAATGTTAAAGAAAAAATGGGAAACAAAAAATTTCCCTTTGTGAAAAGAAGGAAAAAAAGTTGGCAGGGCACGATGGCTCACGCCTGCAATCCCAGCACTTTGGGGGCTGAGGTGGATCGATCACGAGCTCAGGAAGGGGAGACCATCCTGGTCAATATGGTGAAACCCCGTCTCTACTAAAAAAAATACAAAAATTAGCTAGGCGTGGTGGTGGGAGCCTATAGTCCCAGCTACTGGGGAGGCTGAGGCAGGAGAATTACTTGAACTCTGGAGGCGGATGTTGCAGTGAGCCAAGATCGTACCACTGCACTCCAGGCTGGTGACACAGTGAGACTCTGTCTCGAAAAAAAAAGAAAGAAAAAAAGTCAGAAGCAGATGCAGAATGGATGCTTTTAGCAGGGGTTTGGTTTCCAACATCTTCTATGCTACTGAATGGCTACAGGTTAGGAAAAGTGAAGATCTTTACTCAGAGAGGGGAAATGCTTAAGTTAACTAAAAGCAACTTTTGATTATTTTACCAAAGGGAAGATAGGTAACTAAAGCCTCCTAAGCTTCTGCTCAACTTTAGCAAGATGCATTTCTTTGATAGAAGGTATTTGGTATTTAGGATACCATGGGGACTACATTCCTAAAACTGCTGATCTGCAAGGGATGTAAAAGAATTTGTCACAACCATTATGGTTTGCTTGCATTGGTGTGCTTTCGTAAATCATTGCTTATTGCACACTCCATGGACACATGCCATAGAAAAGACTGAAGGTTTTTTCACTTTCATGGTGGAATTTGTTTTTCAAAGGCAGAAACAATCAGCAGAACTTTCAAGGAGAAAGTTTAGTTTCTGTGCCAAATCCTTCTATATCATAAAAATTACATGAAAGAAAGAATCATGCCGTTAGGTACTGTACAAATACATATATGCATGCTTGCGCCTTCTCCACCCCTTCTTTTTCTCTTCCCTCCCTTTCTCCTTTCTCTCTCTCTCTCTCTCTCTCTCTCTCTCATACTGTAGTGTCCTTTGTGAAGCAGATCAATATTTCAGACACAAATGAGATGAGCTCAAGGGAAGAGAGATTCATACTGAGGTGTGAAAACATTCTAGAAAAAAAAGACAGATCCGTTGAAAAGTACAAATACGCCCAATAAATCATGGTGAGCTTGTAGGGTGACGCTCTTCCTTCTGGCAGCTTTGTAATTACTCTCTCAACATAGCAACAACTTTCTCTGGAAACCGACATTCTGTATGCAAGACAATTACAGCACTGAGTAACACTGCTGGCCAAAGCCCAGACTACGTGTGTCACAATCCATTAGTTAAGAGATGTATCTGAGTAGCCTGAAGTTTATTAAACCCAAGTGCCACTTTTCCCCATCACTTTCATCTAGGTCTCCCAAGGGCAGTCATCAACTATTTCTAATAATTCATCAATGCAGTCTACCAATAATTCTCTGTAAGCCCAGATTTTATGAATTATTAAGCTAATCTCTGGGATCTCATAATTCCCAATTCAGCTCCCCTCAACCAGTCTTCTAATCTTTTGTTACAGCTCACAATTAGAGATCATCAGAAGACACTACATCCAATGAAGAACATTATTTCACTTTATCTCATGAGAAACTGATTTGTCTAGATTTGTGTTTGAGTACTTTAGAATATGTTTTGAAAAGTTCAAGATAGATAGCATATTGGTACTAAAAGTAGAGAAGACAGTCGTGTGTGTGTGTGTGTGTCTATGTGTGTGTGTGTGTGTGAGAGAGAGAGATCTCCCTTTTCAGAAATACTTTTCTTATTTACACCTACCCATTTTATATGTGATGACGTGCATTATCCACTAATTGGTTCACATGTTAAAACATCATTTCCCAATTAGTTTTTAAGGTAAGAGGCCAAGTCTTGAATGGTCTCATCTTGCCAGAAATAGTGTGCTGCAGCTGGCTTGTACAAGCTTCTGAGAGCCAAGTTTAAAATTTTCAGGAAATTCTAACAACCGTTACAAAAAAATCAAAATATATAGACATACAATTAAATTATACTAAAAGCAAAGGGATACATTGTCAAAACGTATTATCCTTTATTTTTCTATATTTACTACCGTCCATGGTCTGGAGGTTATTTAAACCCATTATATTTTATCTTGCGAACACTGTATAATGATGTGTTGCTGTGCATCCTTTCATAACTTCATCTTCACTGATTACACATTCAATGACTCCATGATAATGGAAAGCAGCCACGGTGGGAATATTTATACCACAGAAATCAGCAAATACAAGCATACTTCTATTTACTGTACTCCACAAATATTGCATTTTTACAAATCGAAGGTTTATGGCAACCCTGAGTCAAGCAAGTCTATCAGCACCATTTCTCCAACAGCATGCACTCACTTTATGTCTCTATGTCACATTTGAATAATCCTCACAATATTTTAAACTTTTTTTATTGTTGTCATATATGTTATGGTGATCTGTGATCAGTGATCTTTGATGTGACTGTTGTCATTGTTTTGGAGTGCACAACCATGCGCATAAGACTGTGAACTTAATCAATAAATGCTGAGAGTGTTCTCACTGCTCCCCTGACTAGCTGTTCCCACATCTCTCCTTCTCCTCAAGCCTCTCTATTCCTTGAGATATGACAATACTTATTTATTTAACTTTTATTTTCAGTTTGGGGTATGTATGCAGGTTTGTTATAGAGGTAAATTGTGTGTCATGAGAGTTTGGTGTCCAGATTATTTCACCATCCAGGTGATAAGCATACTTGGGGGGTGAAATGATACCTGAAAGGTAGTTTTTTGAGCCTCATCCTTCTCTCACCCTCCACCTTCAAGTAGGCCCCAATATCTGTTACTCACCTTTTTGTGTCCATAAGTACTCTCATGTACTTATGTACATGATTCCACCCATAAGTTTAGCCCTCAATTAGAAGTAAGAACAAGCAGTATTTGGTTTCTGTTCCTGTGTTAGCTCAGTTAGATTAATGGCCTTTAGCTCCATTGATGTTGCTACAGAGGATATGATCTCATTTTTATGGCTGTGTAGTGTTTCACAGTGTATTATGTACCATGTTTTCTTTATCCAGTCTACAGTTAATGGGCATAAGTTGATTCCATTTCTTTGCTATTGTGAATAGTGCTACGTGAATATATGAATGCATGTGTCTTTATGGTAGAATTATTTCTATTCCTTTGATTATATACCCAATAATGGGGTTTCTGAGTTGAATCATACTTCTGCTTTGAGTTCTCTGAGAAGTCACGAAACCGTTTTCCATAATGGCTGAATTGATTTACCATCCCACCGGTAGTGTGTAAGCGTTCACTATTCCCTTCAACCTCTCCAACCTCTGTCATTTTTGATTTTTTAATAAAATAGCCATTCTGACTAGTGTAACATGGTCTCTTATTGTGGTTTTGATTTGCATTTCTCTAATGATTAGTGATGTTGAGCATATTTTCACATGCTTTTTGGCTGCATGCATGTCTTCTTCTGAAAAGTGTCTGTTCATGTCCTTTGCCCATTTTTTAATGGGGTTGTTTCTCATAAATTTGTTTGGGTTCCTTATAGATCCTGAATATTGGACCTTTATCAGATATGTAGTTTGCAAATATCTTCTCCTATTCTGTAGGTTGTCTGTTTACTCTGCTGAAAGTTAATTTTGCTGGAGACACAAAAATATTTAAATTAGGTAATTAATAACCCTACACTGACTTCTAAGTGCTCAAGAGAAAGGTGAAGTCAGATGTCTCTAACTTTAAATCAAAAGCTAGAAATGATTACACTTAGTGAGGAAGGCATTTCAGCCAGCTGAGGTAGGCTGAAAGCTAGGCCTCTTGCCCCAAACAAGCAAGTTAACCAAGATGTGAATGCAAAGAAAAAGCTCTTGAAGGTAGTTAAAAATGCTATTCAGTGAACACGTGAATGATAACAAAGTCAAACAGCTTTCAATGCTGAGAAGGAAAAAAGATTTTAAGGTATAGGCAAAATATCAAACCATCCACAACATTCCCTTAAAGCCTAATCCAGAACAAGGCCCTAATTCTCTTCAATTCTATGAACTCTGAGAGAGGTGAGGAAGCTGCAGAAGAAACATCTGAAGCTAGCAGGGGTTGAATCATAAGGTTTTAGGAAAGAAGTTGTCTCCATAATAAAAAAGTGCAAAGTGAAACAGTAAGTGATATACCAAGTTACAGAGACCATCAAACTAAGATAATCGATGAAGGTGGCTACCCTAAACCACAGGTTTTCAGTGCAGCTGAAACAGCCTTATATTGGAAGAAGATGCTGTCTAGGATTTACATAGCTAAACAAAAGTCAGTGCCTGGCTTCAAAGATGCAAAGGATAGGCTGACTCTCTTGCTAGGGTCAAAGTAGCTGGTGACCTTAAGTTGAAGTCAATGATCATTTACCATTCTTAAAATCCTAGTCCATTTAGAATTATGCTAAATCTACCCTGTTTGTGCTTTATACATAGAAAAACAAAACCTAGATGGTGACATCACATCTGTTCACAGAATTTTTTTTTTTTAATGAAAACATAATTATATATTTGGTTAAACCTTGATGAGGAGGATATCCATTTGTATAGCCTACCAGTATGTTCTTTTGGTTCTATTTGTTTGTTTGGTTTTACATTTTTATGGTAGGTATCTATACTTATGGAGTACATGAGATGTTTTGATACAGTACTACATGGGTTACTGAATGTCTTAAACCTACTGTTGAAATCTACTACTCAGAAAAACAATTCTTTCAAAATATTATTGCTCATTGACAATGCACCTAGTAATGTAAGAGCTCTGATGGAGATGTACAAGGAGATTAGAGTTGTTTTTATGCCTGCTAACATGACATTCATTTTGCAGCCCATGAATAAAGAAGTAATTTTGACTTGCAATAATATTATTTAAGAAATATGTTTTGTAAGGCTATCACTGCTATAGATAGTGATTTCTCTGATAGATCTGGGAAAAGAAAACTAAAAATCTTCTCAAAATGATTTACCATGCAAGATATCTTTAAGAACATTTGTGGATCATGGGAAGAGAACAAATATCAACATTAACAAGAGTTTGACTGAAGTTGATTCCAACCCTCATGATGATTTGGACGGGTTCAAGACTCCGGTGGAGGAAGACATAATAGATGTGGTGGAAACAAAAGAAAAAAACTAGAATGAGAGGTTGAGCCTGAATATGTCACTGAATTCTTGCAATCTCATGATGAAACTTTAATAAATGAGGAGTTGCTTCTAAATGGATGAGCAAAGAGAATGGTTTCTTGAGTTGGAAACTACTCCAATTGAAGATATCATAGAGACAAAGAAGAACATTTTATAATAATAAAAAGATGAATTCACAAAGAAAATATAACAATTATATATATATATATACACACACACACATATATATACACACACATCAAAATCAACATCAGATAGCCATATATATGAAGCAAAAATTGACAAAATAGAAGGAAGAAGTAGGTAGTGATACAGCAATTGTAAGAGATTTCAGTACCTCACCTTCAATTACGGATAAAACAATCAGACAGTTGATCCATAAAGACACAGAAAAATTCAACAACACAGCAGACAAATTGGACCCTAGAAAAATACAGAACACTCCAACCGACAACAGCAGAATACATATTCTTCTTAGACACATACAGAACATTACCTAGGATAGATCATTTAGGGCACAAAACAAGTCTTAAATTTAAGAAAGTTAAAATCATCCCAAGTATCTTTTCTGGCCAAAATAGAATGAAGTTATAAATCATCAGCAAAAGGAAAACTGAAAATTCTCTAAGTATGTGGAAATTAAACCATATCCTCTTGAACAACTAATGGTCGAAAGATAAAAATCACGAGGGAAATTAGAAAATATCTTAAGACAAATGAAAACACAAATATAGCATGCCAAAACTCATAGGGTGGAGCAAAAGCAGTACTGAGAGAAGTTTAGATGACTAAGAAACCATCTTAGAAAAGAAGAAAGATCACAAATCAACAACTTAATATTGTACCACAAGAAAGTAGAAACAGATGAACAAAATAAACCAAAGTTAGTAGAAGAAGGAAATAATAAATATTAGAGCAGAAATAAACAAAATGAAGAATAGAAGAATAATAGAAAAGCTTTTATATTGAACTAAGAGTTATGAAGAGTTAATGAAACTAAGTTTTTTTTGAGAGATCAACACACAATTGACAGACCCTTTAACTAAAAAAAGAGAGAACACTCAAGTAATAAAAATTTTAAAATGACAGGAAAATCACAATTAGTATCAAAGAAATAAAAAGATTGTAAGAGACTCCTATGAATAATTATATGCCAACAAATTGAATAACCTAGAAGAAAAAAAGAAATTCCCAGAAACATACAAACTACCAAGCCTGAAATGTGAAGAAATAAAAAATCGAAACAGACCTATAATGAAGAAGAAGATTGAATCAGTAATCAAAAACTTCCCAACAAAGAAAAACCCAGCTCCAGATGGCTTTACTGGAGAATTATACCAAACTTTTTTTTTTTTTTTAACACAGAATAGATTAACATCAATTCTTCACAAGTTTTTCCAAAAATTGAAGTGAAGGGAACACTTCCAAATTTATTTTATTAGATCAGCATTACTTCAATATCAAAACTAGACAAACATTCTCAAACTAAACTATTGTGGTCTAAGTCTTTACAGTGGTATGGGAATGATTTTTTTTTTTTTGTCTGCCACTTATCATAATAAGCTACAAGCTACAACAGGAGCCTTGAAGAATTCTTCAACTTTGTTTTCTGAATTCCTTGGACTTCATTTTGTGCAAAGGATGAGGCCATAATCAATGGTGCAATGATTAGAAATGACTAAATCATAAATTTCTTCTATGAGATCTTCAAATAAGTTCATATCTTAACAATAGCTGCTAACATTTATTGAACACTTGCTACATGCTGAGCACTACACTAAGTACTTGATACATGATTTCATTTGACTCTAACAACTTATAAAGAAGGTATAATTATTCCATTTTGAAGAGGGAAAAACAGAAACTTAGCTTAAAGTAACATGCTTGTTCACATAGCTAGCAAGTGATAAAAGTGGGCAAATCTGGTTCTAGATCCCCTACTCTTAGCGAGGCACAAAACTAAAACTCATGTCAGCAAAATATTTATCCCCTAAATAGAAACAAATGATCAAAGGCTTAGAACCTTTAGTAGCATTAGTGAGAACAAGCAAAACATTGCCATTAGTAGGATTTTTAGTTTGCCAACATCCAAGCGGCCAGCAGGTTTCCAATGATTAGGGAACTGATAAGAGACTCAGGAAGACTTGTTTTTAAACCACATGAATGCTCCTTTAGTTGACCTGGAGATTCATTATTTGAGAGAGGGCATCTAGAACAAAGAAAGAGATCTTCCCAGGCGACTTTGGTGATCAAGTGTTGCTATATCATAAGTTTGATTCTAGGCAGCAAATGAGACATTGACCAACTGAGTTAGGGGGTACCATTCAAGAAAGTGAAATGAAGGACCCCCTGAAAATGAGGAACACTTGATTTTTAAAAAAGAGCTTAGCTAGCCTGGAACAGAAGAGAGTTAGGGAACATATTAGAACTGCTTATAAATACTTGATGGACCATCATGTTAAAAAAGATATCTTACTTTTGACCTAAAGAGCAGAATTAAATTCAACTTGGAAAAGTTAAGGAAAGAAAAATTTTATTTAAAGAAAATATGTAATGATTAGAGCTGTGAAAAAACAAAATGACCTGCTTGATACAGCAGTGAATTTCTTATATCATTAAATGTATTCAAAATTGACAGATCCTTTAACTAAAAAAAGAGAGAACATTCAAGTAATAAAAACAAAAAATGACAGGAAATATCACAATTAGTACAAAAGAAATATTAAAAAATAATAAATAAATCCTGGCATAAGAGATTCACGGTGATTTTTGAGGTCATTTCTAACTTTACTATTACCCTATCAATTTAGAAAACAAAGAATTGGAATCATTTTTTCTTAATTATTCTTAGCTAATTATCTGTAATCACATAAAATCTAAGTTTTCTGAAAATAAGTTCTTCCTGGGCAGCCTCCCTTGAAAGGCCAACCCTGAATATGTGGCATAGAGAGTAGAGACAGAAGAGATGAACTGGAGTGGAAAAAGCATTCATCATCTAAGCTCAAAAAGGCAACCCCTGACCTAGGAGTAAGGGACAGCTGTTTTCAGCAGGAAATATAAAATATTATGCAGTTGTGGGAAATGTTATAGGAAAGGAGGGCCAATTAAAAAGAAAAAGAGAGTACATTAGAGAAGGATACATGTTATCTTCTCAGAAACACTTCCCAAATCAATGGACTCTCAGCTACAAAAAATTTAAGAATGTGATGTATTAAAAATAGGAAAGATAGCAAAAGGTAAGAATACAATGGAATTTTATTTCAATATATAATTTTAAAATCTTGGACAAATATGTATAACTGTTATCAATAGGCACATTCAGCTAATATTATTTTTTTGGCAACCTGTTCATCACTTTTAGTATCTCATTGCTCTGGTTAAGTTTACTATTCTAGGTGAAAATGTAAACCTAATTGCTTTAAGCCAGAAATTCCGTAATAACTAATTTAACAAATAAGCAGAATTTTTCTGCTGAGGCTGGTGTTTGTCTGTTGAAAACAGAACATTTTGGTTATCTGATTTGTAGCTTTCTTCATGCATGAGGTGGATTAGATAGTAATTAAGAGGTCAGGCTCTGTGGTTAGACTGCCTTCATTTGAATGTCAATTTAGGCTGACCTTGAGGAAGTCACTTAACTTCTCTGTGTCTCATTTATATGTACAATGGGTATGAAAATTGTAGGCTTGTTGTGAGAAACAAATTAAGTAATATATACATAAAGTAAAGACAGTGCCTGGCCATAATAGACACTCAATAATTTATAATAATAATTGTTATTATCATCTTCATTGGCTTTAAATAAGCAGTTTCATTCTACGGATCAGACTGAATTGAATTATTTCTTTAAGTACTATACAGACAGAACCTAAGAATAACTCAATCGTCTTTATTAGGCATAGATTGATTTATATATAAACAACAATGGCAATGTTACTGACATTAATTCATTTTAAACATTGGTAATACTAGGTTAAAGAATGGAAAGAGTGGTTATCTAAATTTTATTGAAAATTCTCACGAAAAATTGACATCAGAAATAATTGCTCCTGTTCAATGCACATCATTTTGATGTGAAGTGTAATTGTCCTTCCCAGTACCTGTATGTTAGCTATTTGAAGAACAGTATAGTAAAGTTAAAAATAATGTCACATTTTATCTTCTTGAGTCCTCTGCAACTGTAACAGGTGACTAGCAAGGCTGAGATTTAAAGACAAATGATGATGAATGATTTGGAGTGATTACAAAAGTTAAAAGAAAGTGTTCTTAGAGAATAAGGCATGTGTATGTGTATAGACTTACACATTCACATTGCTTGACAGTTTGGATTCTAGAACAGGTTTGTGCACTGGAATTCTCTACTGACATTTTCAAGGTTCTCAAGCTGTGCTGTCCAATATCATGGCCTCTGGTCCTATGTGGCTGCTTACTTTGAATTGATTAAATTGTAATAACATTACATTTTCATGCCTCAGTTGTTTCAAGTGCTCAAAAGCCTCATGTGGACAATGGCTATTGACTGAACGGTGCAGACACAGAACATTTTTTCTCATGACAGAGTTCGAATGGACAATGCTGGTGGAGGTAGGAATGGGAGAGGGTGTGAGGGAAGAACATGTCTCTCAGAATAGGGGAAATGATGTGGCTGACAGAATGGGAAGGTTGTTGTTTAAACATTGGAGATGGAGGAATCGTTATTAACAAGTGCAGTATCATTTTCATTCTGTGGACAAAGAGACCGCTGTACAAAGGCAATAAGCTGCCACGATAATGTGCTCCTTCCCGTCTGCAATGAGGCAGCCCGAAAGGTCCTGGTGTGAGTGAGGCAAACCACCTGGGATGGTTGTGATTAGAGAGAAATTCACTTCGGCAGCAAGCTGGGCATCCAAAATGCCAAGATTAAAGACAACGAAAAACAACCAAAAAAAAAAAAAAAAAAGACTTCTACAGTTTCGGCCAACAGCCCTAATCATAAATTCTTTTAAAATGCAATTCGCTGAAAGAGATCTCTGATAGCAATGAGCTGCAAGCACTCTTCTTGCGACCGCCCTTCTGTCAAGCATGGATGAATATTTATACCAGGTTATTTTAATCATGTTTTTCTCGATGTGACATAATTCTACATAATTTATTTTCCCTTCTCGGGTGTTAAGAAAAGGTCTCTTTTCCCCCACCCCCACTGTCAAGTCGAAAACTTTTTCTATTCCTTTTCTGGCCCTGAGACAAAACAGGACACAGGATGATACAGAGAGGTGACTGCACTGGCATGTGTCACCATTGAAAATCAATGCCCTTGTCCTTGGCACATTCTATGGAATGTAATGGTCTGGAACACTAAGCTCTGCAACAAGAAGTGAGGGACCAGAGGGAATCTGTGGAGTGAGAATGTCAGGCTACAGCGAGTCTGTGTGGGTCTAATTCACTGAGTATGAAAGAGACTTCCAGGGCAGATGCACTCTCTGAGCTGGGCTCAAGGTGGTGATTCTAGCAGTGAATTTGGAATTCAACAGAAATTCTCCCAGTCTACTTTCATGGTGGGTAGAAGGTGGGAGACATTGTGGGAAGGGCAGGCTGCAAGGAAAAAAGAAACCAAGCAGAACAGAGGCAGGGATAAAGACAGGTAGCAACATAACACACATGGCCTGAGAGACAGGGACAGACAGACAAGTTGACAGAGGCATAGACAGAGAGAAAACGATTCCTGATTTCTTATTTATTTCCTTTTCTGAACCCTCAGAAAATCTCTTTCCAATAGAGATTTTTCAGTGTATTCAACATTTATGTTTACTCTGAATAAAAACTAGGAAATTCTGCATAATGAACAAAATTCAAAACCAAAAATAGGATGATATTTTTGAGAAAGACATCTATTTAGCTTTAAGAAGAATTGATACAATTGGAAACATATTAATAAACATCAGCACAGAAATCACCAGTCTATCACTGAATGCAGTTTCTCTCCCATTCCAGAAACACAAGCTCTCCATTTTAGTTACGCTCTGACAGGCTGTTTGCAAAAAAATAATGTTCTTCAGAAGCGAAACAAGAGCAATTTGAGGACCTGGCACTCTCCTTCTTTAACTATCATTATGAAATGACTAAAAATCAAATGAAGCGAAGCAACATTTGCTGGTCTTTTCTAAGCATGGGTTAATTATTGCCAAACAAATGTGCTTGTTTTTCCTTTTGTCAGTTGTCAGTTTCAACCCTTCTTGTGTGTGTATTGTGTGTGTGTGTGTATTAAATTTTTTCTAAAGGTATAAATAGAGAATTCTGGAGCATTATGCAAAAGTTGAGCTCAGTCAGGGTTATAGGAATTTCTACTGTTTACCCAGGGGCATTGAAATGTTTGGATAAAATAAGACGTCGAAGATATGGGTGTGGGTGAAGTGTTGGAGTTGTTCCAGTTTGGACCAAAGTACTGTCTGTTGCATACTTCTAGGGCTGGGATGCTATTAGAGAAGTCTGGGATGTCTGGAAGTGG
This sequence comes from Plecturocebus donacophilus, assembly GCA_004027715.1. NCBI lineage: Eukaryota > Metazoa > Chordata > Mammalia > Primates > Pitheciidae > Plecturocebus > Plecturocebus donacophilus. The sequence continues at coordinate 142,706 of PVKP010000991.1, forward strand.
TTTTCAGGGTCCACACCATTTTACCCTAAAGAATCTCTTTTCTTCTGTACTTACCTGAAGTTTATTACATGCCCACTAATAACTACATATTATAATCTTCAGATTCCACCGAAACTAATGCATCACACTGTGTAAGAATAAAGATGCAAATAAAACCTATCTAAAATGTCCAGTTTCACAGTGCTGTGATATTTGCATTTTATAGAAAACATTTTAAAATCATTTTAGTAAGTGGAATCCATTTTCCTCCACAAACTGTTAATACTGAATTCTTAATAGCTTCCCTAGGGTTTTGTGTCTTGCTATGAAGCCTTTAGTGATTTCATCATTGTTAAGGCACAGTAAACAATCACAGTTTATGCTCACAAGCATAAAACTCTCAATTACTCATCCCAGTTTTTATATTTTGAAGATAGAAAACTTATTTTTATGCAATCTGAGTGTAAGACAATGCTAAATCAGTTTGTAAGCCTGGCAAATATTGGTATAAACATTTCTAAAATGCTTTAATGTATAATATCAGCATTTTGAACAGTTATAGAGATAATTATGCTTCTAAATTTCTGTTTTTTTTTTTTTTTAAATGACATATTCTTTTCCTTTGTCAGAGTTAGCATTAAGTTTTGTTTCTGGTTCTTATTCTTCATGGATAAAAAGACCATGTCAATTTGACCCTCTTATGAGTGACTCCTCAAAACCTTGAATTTTCAGCTTTGGTTCCTAAAATCTTTAAAAAATATATTATAGATCTAAATTTAAGCCTAGTACAAACATGACAAAGTTATCAAATAGATAACCATAATACACAAATCCATTTTTTACAATTGTAAAATATATGTTTACTGTATACAAAAAAGGAAACTGTGGATATATACAGAAATAAAATTATTATTTTAATCTCATATATATCTTGATTCTAGTGTTGAATCTACCTCTGCTTATTTTTTCTATAATTATGTAAATATGTAAAAAGCAATATGTTTTTAAAATTGTAGACTACCATACATAAGGTTTAATAGCCACTTTTTATTGAAATTGGTATTACATCTTTAGCATTTTCTTGCTTTTTTCCTGCTCTTTCTCAGCATGACTCTACATTATATTTGCTATCTAAATGAGCCACAGTTTATCCAACTATACTGCTATTGTGAGCAATTTGGTTGTTTACAACCTTTAAAAAAAATTAATCAAAGATCACCCTTTTCTGAAATCTTCTATTAAATTTCTGATTATTTTATGACACTACATTTCTCAAAAAGAATTAGAAGTTTAGAGAGTATCATAATCAACTATAATTACTCATTTAATTGAAATTATACTAAGCCTATAAAATAATACAGGAAGAAATTTATATCCTAAAATTCTATTCATTTTCCTTTTTGTCATGTCTCAAACAGTTCTTAATATGGATCATTTATATTTTTATTTCTCTTAATTGAATTTCTCTCTTATCATCTTTAATAGGATTACAGAAAATCTATTTGTTTTTGTACATTCATTTTTATACCTGGTGCCTTATTGACTTTCCTTCTTGGAGCTTTTGCTATTTAATACCTAAAGGTGCATTGTTATATACTTATTGCACAAATATTATATGAAATTAATTTTAATTTTGCTCTGTCCTGTAATTTTCTTTTTAAAATATTTTTATTTCTAACTATATCCTGTTATATTTGTCTTGTTTAATTCTCCTGTTATATGCACATGCCAATATCAAATGGCTCCTACTTTCAACAGATGCAAATAATAGAGCCCTTGCCTTGCTCTTAATGGCTATACTTCTAGTGTTTCTCTATTAAATATGAAAGATGCTGAATAGGCTGATATTTTCAGATGCTTATTTTTTAACAGGATAAAAGAACAGCTTTCTTTTGCTATAGGTACACTAAAATATTTTTTAGCATTTTACATGTAAAATTTTAATGAAATTACTTTTTTGGTATCCATCAAAATGTCATATGTTTTTTCATTTGATGTTTGATATTACTGAATTAAACATTTTCCCTCATATTTCTTTTTAAAACATTTTTTCTGAATTAAATCTTACTTGTTATATTGTTATGGTATATTTTCATACATTGTTGAATCTATTTAATAACATCTGATTTATGTCTATCATATATATGTGTATTATGTGTGGGCACATATGTGATTTTAGCATGTAGTATTTTTATACTTATATTGCTTGCTCTTTACTTTCTGAGATTTAATATACCTTTCAAGTAAGGAAGTTTCATTTGTTGTTCATTTTCTACACTATGAATAAGTTTAGCATTTGCTAGAATTCACCTGTAAAATTGTCTGGATCTGGAGTTATTTTAGATAGCTAATTGTTTTACAAAATACTAGCTTCTCCAAAGATTGATTTATTCAGTTGATATTTGTTGAGTCTCATCTACATACTGTGTATAGTGCTGAATGGAGAATCAGAAAGCCAGACATTTATGGTCCCCATTATCAAGGAATTTGAAACCTAGTCAGACAGCCAAAATTAAATAAGTAATCTCTAGAATGACTCAAGGTATTTTTTTTTTATCGGCACTTTTTATACAATTTTGGGGGGGTATTTCATGAATTAAAAAAAATGAGTTCTCTTATAGTAAGGCATAAACATGTGTGTGTGTGTGTGTGTACTTTATACACATTCTAGGGAGTGTGTACTTTATTCACATTCTAGGGTGTGTGTGTGTACATTATGCACATTTTAGGGTATGTTTGTGTGTGTGTACTTTATACACATTCTAGGGGGTGTGTGTGTGTACTTTACACACATTCTACGGTGTGCATGTGTGTGTGTGTGTGTGTGTACTTTATGCATATTCTAGGGGGTGTGTGTGTGTGTGTGTATGTGTGTGTACTTTATACACATTCTAGGGGGAGTTACAGATTTTTTCTGAGGATCTGATGGAAGTACCATGTTCCCAGAAAAGTTCAGTCACGCAGATATGTAAATAATAATTCGCATACAGCTCAAAGATTTCTCAATACTCAAAAAACCCACCCATAAATTGTAGGTTAAATAATATTTTTTCTATGTCACTATTTTCTTTTTGTCTCCTTGATCTAGAAGTATCTGAAAACATTTAATGTGCACATAACTTTTGTTTTTTTCATTTTGTCTTCCTTCATTTGGGCGGCACTAACAAAATACCATTGCTAAGGCAGCTTGTGAACAACAGAAATTTATTTCTCATAGTTCTGGAAGCTGAAAGTCCAAGATCAAGATGATCATAGACTCACTGTTTGATGAGGACTTGTTTTCTGACCCATAGATGATGCCTTTTTCACTGTGTCCTCATATGGTAGAATGGGCTAAGCTAGCTCTCTGCCATTATAAAGGCCACTAATCCCTCATGATCTAATCACCTCTCAAAGGCACAATCTCCTAACTCCATCGCCTTGGGAGTTGGGAATCTTTTAACTTTTCTTAAAAGAAGTTAAAAAGATGTATCTCTTAAAAAGTCTTAAAAAGATGTATCTCTTAGTTGAATTTTTTATCAACTCAAATCATAAGAATTTTAGATAATACTACTATTTGATTAAGAGTTGTCATGAGGATTAAGGAATAAAAAAAATTTACATTATGTAGGTTGGCATATAGCATAATTTCAGGCATATATTAAGAAGTAATAAATATTTAATATTATAATTATCACTATTTAATATGAGTTTAAACAATTTATGGTGACTCATATAATGAATCTATGGTCTTATATTTGTCATCTTGAGTATTTTTTTCTATTTTTTCCACATTTTCTGTATTTTGCTATACTATAATTTATTGCATAGTATGTGGCTTGAGGTTCTTTTTCTGTGATGAACCAGTACATAGTTTGTGTTTAATTCTACTTAGTGGTTATCTTTACAAATTTCAAAACTAATCACTTAAAATGTAAAATACTACTAACATATGGAAAACTACAGAAAGTACTATAACTGACAACAGACACCACTACTGCAGTCAGATTTAACAGACGTTAACATTTGATTCTACTTGTTTCATATCTTCCTCTTAAACAAACAAAACATTACATGCACAGTCAAAGGCCAGCTCCAGGCCCCCCAGAGAGAAACACTATCCTGAATTGGTGGGTATTTGTCCCATGCATGCTTTCAACTTTTCATCATAAGAATCTGTATTCCTCTAATTATCAAGTTAATAATTAGTGTTCCTGAAACATCCCATTGTAAAATCAGGAGCTTAGCATTTTTGCACTGCACTACTCTATTTCTTAATTTTGTTTCATCTCTTAATCAGTTGGTGTACATTCTGAAGTAATTTTAAAATGATATAGAGATATTATACTTCTACACTATTGAAGAACTGAGAAAAGCTTTTAAAAACCTTCAGAAGAGAAAAAAGAGTTAATAAACATATCTCAGAATGTTATTTCCAGCTAGATATATTGCAGACATTGTTCCATTGGCCATTGGCCCTTAGTATTGCAGAGAAGGCAATCAGCAATCAGTATCCCTCCTATCTGCCCATTTCTATATTTTTTCTTAGTTTTGCAACTTTCAAATACGTTCAATATATTTCTAGACAAGAATATCTTTTTATTGATTCTTCTGTATTATAGAACTCGCTTTTGATCTGTTTTCTCATGTCAACTTTAAGCTCCAATTAAGTCTGTAATCATTGCTACTGTCCAAAATTTTTAGTTTCTTCCTGATGAACACATGTAGTTACTAGCCTAGGTAAGGGAGAGCACTCTCTGCCTATTTATCTCTTGGGTTCTTTCACACATTTTTCATTTTTCTCTAAATTTCTGGTCATTCTATTTTTTTAATGTACATTTTATACATTTCTCAAGTTTGTTTACCATATTGTTAATTTCCATTTTTATTGACTTGTTATTTCAAACTATCCAGTTCTGGTTTCAGTTATAATTTTCATAGGTTTCTTTGCAATCAGTCTTCAACTCATCCATAAGTTTTTGTCAAATATTCTACTGTCTTTCATTTCAAGCCATTCTCTTCTACTGCTTTTTTTTCTTTTTTCATATGTATAGAAAATGTGATCTCAAGTAGTATTGAAAGTACAAAGAATTTTCTAGAGTTTACTTTGTTACTTATCATCAATGATTATTAGAGGTCTTTTTTTCTATCTCAATTTTTTTTGCCCCAAGTTTGTATCATTTTCTAGACTGGGTCTTCCTTTTTTAAATGTCTTTGTACTTCTGTTTCGTCAACCTTGGAAAGAGAGTAAACTGACTCAGGCTTTGTGTTTATTGACTAATGTGATGTGTAGACACCTCTTTCCTTACTCTCTGTTCACAAGAGTGCTGGTCAAATAGTTAGACATTCATTTGTACAACTTTTACCCTAATTTTTGATATCTTTTAATCTTTTGTTCTGTATGGGCCTCCTGGATTGAAACAAGATAGTGTCTTATGTCAAGTGTTTTATTGTCTGACACAAAAAGATGAAGCACATGGTGGAACAAGTATCTGCTGATACAAAATTCTTTTTTGCCTCTTTCTATCCCTCCCTGATCCAGTTCTTTACCTGTTGGAACTACACATTCCAGAATACAATGAATCACAGCTTGTCTTCCAGGACATCGCATCTATTTATTTTCAGAAAGGTAAGTCTCAAACTGGGTGTAGAAAGAGGGACAGATATAAAGTGGTAGGAGAAAAGGTTGGTTGCCCTAATCAGCACATGTTTAGTATAGGGACCCCATGGTTGTCAGATTGATACAAATTCTTTTGTTGCTTGTCCAGGGGACAGACAATCACAATGGAAAATATTTTTTTCCTATCCACAGGTAGGTTATTTGTTGTCTTCTGTTTCTGATTCGTCACCTATGGGGTTTTCCAATTCAATTTTATCACAGTCTTATAGTTTTAGAAGATGATGAGAAGATTGATGGGTAGTTCTGCTTTTGAATGGCAACATAGACTTTCAGTTAGCATTTGTCTCAGCTTTGAGTCAAAGAGCTATAAACAGAATAGGAACTCATTTCCCTGTCAGAAAGAGTCTGGAAGCACTCTAGGCCAAATGGCTTTGATCCCCAAGCTCCCAGGGTCCAGCCTCCTCCTATCTCATTGCTCTGTTGTGGCTTCCATTCTCAAGGTCACATCACAGTCCAATATGGGCACTGTTACCCAATGCACTCAAATTCTCGTCAACAGAAAAGAAGAAAGGACTAGGAAAAATGGGCAAAGGATATGCACAAGCTGCATTTTAAGGGAGATTCCAATAAGTTTCCATGACGTTCCTACTTAACGTTTTATAGACTAGAGCTTAGTTACAGAGCCATGACCACCCTGAGAGGAGGGCTAAGCTGGGAAGTAGAGTCTCCTTGTGAACAACAGTATACCTACCTAAAACTAAGGATTTTAATACTAAATAAACAAAGAAAGAAGGCAGAAGAGGATAGCTAGCAGACTCTGCCACATTTGCGGCTTTTTACCTTTCAGGGCATATTGCCATACGATTTGAACAGATAATTGGGAGAGGTTGAATTAATGGCTGGTAACCGGACCTCATTTTAAATCAAAACAGAAACTCATTTTCATCCTTTAGATATGTCAAACAATTTTCCCTTTTAATAATCTTATATTAGAGGATTTGTATACCACTCCATACTTACACATTCTAATGAGAAAAGTCTCTAATATCACACCTGTTTGGTGACATCGAGATCCTGATTTGCCTATGAAAAAGCCACTTAAGCATCCTTCAGAGAAATATCTATTATTCTACTCTTCTGAGAGTGTTTTATTGTGTATAAAAAATTCTTTAAACAAGCAATACATGCATGGCCCATGCTTGTCGATAGTTTCAAGTGGTCCAGTCATAAACAGCTGTAAGTCTGAGTGAAAGAGGAGATTACAGGTCAGATGTGATCACAGGGTATTGAGAATGGCCTTGATGCTCCTAATCTTTTCCATGTCTATACCCATAATTCCACCTCACAGTCTCCACCTGTCAAGTCTAAATTATTCAACCTTATATTACACTGTCTTTCTGTGAAAACGCACTTTTAATCACCATAAACTTGTCCTTTGTTCATATCAACTTTTATGTTTAATTGGTCCTTCCATTACCTCTCTAGCAAATATCTTCAACTTCATCAACACAAAATTTTCACTGTGAAAATCAAGAGTGATTTTTCCAACAGGTGGTCTCCATTGTCTAATCATTAAACGTAGCCCAGGTAATATTTGCATCCTCTAACCTACACCTGAGCCACAGACCGTAGTTGGGATGGCTCTAGATCACTGGAAACTGATTTTTAAAATCTCAACCCTGTCTTTGCTTACTATGCCAATTATTCATCCCATTCATAGTCAGCTCACACCATACAGTGGGCAAGTAAACTTTCTGCAATGGATTGCCCCCTATCTCCTTGGTTGTTGGCAAGTCATACTTCATCAAATATGGAATTAACTCCACACTTGTGCTCTTACTTTATTTTCCCTGCCCACTTACCCAAAGCATTCAAAAACTCCAAAGTCCATTTCCTTAAAACAAAGCAGGAGAACAAGAATTAGGATAAGGGTGTTGTTAAGACTAAATGAAAGCTCCCATGTTGAATCCCTGACCTCCAGTGTGGCTTTATTTGAGATGGAATCGCTAAAGAATTAATTAAGGTTAAGTTAGGATAAAAGAATGGGGCTCTGATCTATATAAAAAGAAACACCAGAGAGCTTGCTTTCCCCCCTCCCTTCACATAAACACACACACGTAAGAAAAGGCCTTGTTAGGATACCACTAGAAAGTAGATGTTTACAACCGAGGAAGAGAGTCCTTGCCAGAAACCAAATCATTCTGCACCTTGATCCGGAACTTCAACCCTCCGGAACTGTGAAAAAACAAATTCCCTCTGTTTAAGCCACCAAGTCTATAGTGCCATGTTATGGCAGCCTGAGTAGACTAACATAGGTATATAAGGTGCTGAAGAGAAAGTCTCTAAATCATGACTGGAGGAAGACGAAAGGGAAGGCTTGAACACCTCACTTGGCGAGAAGTGGCACTATGTGGCATAAATACTGAAGACAGCCCGGGCATTCCCTGCTTATTCTTTGCCTTCATCAGGGAAGACTGATTACCTTAACCACCTCTGGTTAGACTCAGTTGACCGCTGGAATCACTGAGCAAGGGTCTGAGGGTGCTGTCTTCATTACCCTGAAAATGTTTGTCCCCTTGCCTTGATATGATGGGGCTCTGTTATTATTCCCATATTATTTCTTCAATTTTGACTCAGAGATAAAGAATGGGACAGAGAATGAGAGGACCTAGTGTCAGACTCTCGTTGAAGAGGACTGAAAGTTAGGGCTTTCATAGGGAGGTGGTCATAATGAGAGTCATGTCACTACAGATCCAAAGTTTACATCATGTCTAAAGTAGTGATGCATTTATAATTATAAAAATGTACCCCCCCAAAAAAAGACTAAAAGAAATCTTCTAACACGTTGCCTGAGGTGAGCTAAGGATGTTCAACTGAAAGGCTGTTTTCTAGCTGTGTTGTTCTGGAGTATTTCTTGTATTATTTTATAATCAGAAAATAGGCAAAACAAAAATGACATGCATTTAAAATTTTAATTTTATGAACTAGTATCTCTACATCCTAACTTCTACTGCTTCGTGAGTTTACTTTCTTCCTTGCATTTTTGCAGCTTTGTGACATTGTAAACACGTGTCTCTTGCATATCAAATGTATTTGTGTCATGTATTTGCTTCACTTGTGAGGCAGTCTATGTTTGAGTAAGTTTTTCATATTTTCATTTAATTATACACATTATTTCACAAACTCCATTTTCTTCTTCTACCGTATTACCGAGGAAATCTGTTAGAATGAAAGCTCTGCTTTTCTAGGAATATGCCCTGTTTTGAATCAAGAATAATTTGCATTCTTAACACGGTAGGAATTTGTGGGAATTTCTGTGCATCCATATCTTAAAAAGATCTCCATCTCCACAGGCAGATGTAGAATGTTGAATATTTAGCATTTGCTATTAGAGAGAGGATTGCTATTTATATTTGTAATGTAAGAAGTTGACCGCTTGTTAGTGTGCACTCCACTACTCCACCGACTTAGTTGTTATTGCTGTAGCTGTCTTGGCAGTAACCTGGTTATTTTTTCAAAGAAGGAATCTATGACTATCAAACCAGCACGTAGTCTTCAAACAGAAGCCCAGCAATCTATTCCTGCCTCAGCAGTATGAGCTCTTGACCCCAGGAAGCAGTGTGTAGGATGAGCCATGCACTTTAGGTTTCTTTAAATGATAAGCAGTTAGCCTCTTCTAAATAGTGAACAGTACAGTTTGGTGGCCATCCTAATAGCCCCTAACCCCCTCAAAATACAAAACATGAAACAAAACTGGCAACTACTGATAAGCTCTGCTGTCAAAAACAAAACTGCAAGCAACAGATTGAAGGCACAACCGTGCAAAGATGCATCTCAAGAGGGATAATTAAAACACATATGCACACCCAGAGAAAAATAGATTTTTTGTTTTCCCTGCCCCAAATCCTCTTGTATTTTCAACAAGTAATAAGACTGGAGAAAGTGGTTGTATGCTAGAGTGCCTCTACAATTGGCAATTAATAAGGATGCTGTTTTGACTGAGATTTTCTTCCTGCCAAATGTTTAAATATATCATTCTGTTTACCTCTATTCACATTCTATCTGCTTCAGGGAAGAGTTCTCAGTCCTTTTGACTTCCCTGACACCAGACATGCACAGGGGACCTTTGATAAATGAAAAGATTTGTCTCTGTGCGTACTTGCCTTCATGGATATAGAAATAGAGAGCTGAAACTGTGAGTCAGAGTGAGCTTTCCTTACAGATGTGTGCCCTGGGTGTTGGTTGGATTTCTGTTGAATCATTCATCTTTGAAGTATGTGCATGTGTGTGTGTCAGAGACAGACAGAGAGAGAGACAGAGAGAGAGAGAGAGACAGAGATAGAGAAACAAAAACTGAAAGTCATAATCCTCCATTGTCTTTCTCTTGTCACCATTTACTAGGATATGCCTGTAGATGAAGAGTAGCATTGCCATCCCTACAAAAAAAAGAGGCTTGTAACTAGATCAAGAAAGACTAAATTCCAAAAGTGCCAGTATTTTTCTTCCCTCTCAGTTACATTACATTCAGATCCTGGGATTCTGATTGCTGACAGTAAGAACACATCTATCCAGGTACATTCATTCTTTCTCTGAGGAATAGCTGAAAAGGGATGCAATAAAGTGACAATGGTGGAAAGGTGGAAGGCTGGATGAAGGCTCAACATCCCCATCCAGAGGGAATTTTTAAGACTTCTGCCAGCTGTAGCTCCTCATTATCCAGATCACTCTAAAGAAGTCTAAAGACTGCATTAATCCAAATTTAAGGTCTTTTTAAAACCAATTTATTCCTTCAATAAATATTTATTGGACACTGACAATGTGCAAAGCATTCTGGAAGAAAGACAATGCATAACATAGTCTTTTCTCTCAAGCCGCTTATGATTGCATAGGGGAGGATTTTATATATATATATATATATATATATATATATATATATATATAATTTGCATATATATGTGCAAATTATATTATTTTACTCAGGACTATTTCAGTTGCAAATGACAGAATACAAACGCAGTCACTTAAACAGAAAATAAATTTATTGGTTCATGTAACTGAAAAGGCTGTGATTACATCTTCAGGCACAGCTCAATTCAGGGGCTCATTTGATATAATTACTTCTCTCTATCTCTGTCTTTCTGTCTCTCTCGCTCTCTCCTTTCTCTCTTTTTCCCTCTTCCACTTTATTTCTTGGGTTTTAGGGTCGTTGGATCAACCATTGTGGACAGTGATAACATCATTGTTCAGTAATGGTCACTTAGCCTGGGCACCTAAAATAGTGTGTGGACTTCAAGGAGTGTTTATTAAACATTAGCTAAACAAGTCAAGTTTTCAGTAGCTTGGAATGATATAAAATGAATTACAAAGATTTTTACCAAAAGATAGGCAACACGAATTTTAGCAAACGCAATAACCCCAAAAAATTTTGAGTGAACACCTTTCTGCAGTTCTCAATCATAACAGAAAATGGAAAAGTGTAAGATTCCAGAGATGGAAGCACTGCAAAACATGGAAGTACAAGCATATGAAGAACTGAAGTGTCGGACAGTAGGGTCCAGAGTTGGGTAGCGAAACAAATGAGGACAGAAGCAAGCTCCTGGACTGTGAGAATGGGAAAATAGTCAAGGGATTAGAGATTACAGGGAAAAAATCAGAGCAGATTGAATAGGAGTTAGAAAGTGAAGTTAAAGTGATTGTGAGCCCTACATGGGGATGAGTCTGAGGCTGGTCTTTAAGTGTGGCTGTGTTGCTAGGAGACTGAAATGGAGAAAGAGCAAAGGTTACCTGGAGCTGAGGGGACTGAGGCACTAAAAGGTCAGAGTTTGAGATGAATCTTAAACTTGGAACTGTAAAGTCTTAAAGTCATACAGACAAAACCAATTCTAATGAGGAGGGAGTTGGAGTGAGCTGAAGATGGACAGAATTATCCCTGGAGCTAAGCCTTCTTTGGAGTGATGTGCTTTGTTCACTACCATTTGTAAACTGTGCTAACTGGATCATCTGAGCCTGCCCTGGCCACAGACAGATCACAAGATTCTCAGCCAGGCAGAAGGCATAATCAAAGATTGTCTGGTGGACTGGAAGGCTGTCAATGAGTGGGTGGGCTTAATAGTGTATTGCTCTGTGTTTTGAGTCTCAAACCTTTACTTTCTGTTGGGGGAATGGAATTTTGCTCATGGTCCAGCTGGAGTGCAATGGTGCAATCTTGCCTCACTACAACCTCCACCTCCTAGGTTCAAGCGATTCTTCTGCCTCAGTCTCCCCAGTCACTGGGATTACAGGGGCCCACCACCATGCCCAGCTAATTTGTTGTTGTTGTTGTTATTTTTAATAGAGACAGGGTTTTGCCATGTTAGCCAGGCTGGTCTAGAACTCCTGACATCAGGTGATCCACTTACCTTGGCCTCCCAAAGTGCCAGGGTTACAGGCGTGAGCCACCGCACCCTGCCTAAACCTCTTTTAAATGCCTGAGGATAGAAAATTTTTTCCACAGTCCCAGGACAGCCCTGTGAGGTGCCCCAAAGCTGGCGGTAATTTCTCTAATTATGATACCCTGGGAAAAGTCAGTCCCTACTTTAATAATAATAACCTACCTCTTGTCTCACTCCCAACATTTTCTAAACACTTACTTTTCAATTTGTGTCAAAATTTTTCTTGATACTGATTTTTCATTACTCATTCACTCAATGATATGGAGATATATATATATATATTTTTTTTTCTAACCCTTTCCATTAGAATGTAAGCTTCATATGGCAGAAATCTTGTCCAGTTTGTTTAGTTTTACTTTCCCAGTCCCATCATCTGCGTTTTCAAAAGAGAAGTTGAATACACACACACACACACACACACACATACACACACACACACACAGAAGTTTTGGTTAAACATTTTTTGTACAAAAGGATAAAAAACAAAGTCAGTGCAATACCAGGTAACATTCCTTTTTTTCTGCTAAGTTGTTTGCTTTAGTAGTATTTAAAGGATATAAAAATGCAAAATAGTAAGGAAGTAAATTGCATGGTTTATCCCATCGTCTTATCACACCTGTAATTATTTCTGTTTTAGTACCTCTTACTTGTTGCCTAAAGGAAATAAAGTTAATTCTCTTTCTTTTTCTCTCCATCCTCCTGCTTCTCTTTTTCTTACCCAAGCTCAGGCCAGCACATTCATATACTACATATTCCTTCTTAAACCTATTTGCCAGATCTATGATTTTCATGTGAGTATTCTAATTTACCCTCTCATGTACCTACTTCCTCTGATTTGCATCATTAATGGGAATAATGAAATTTCTAAATTCAGTACTGCTCTGGCTGTATCTTTATAATCATCATCACATTATTAAAATAATTAAAACAAAATGCTCAGCTGCTTGCAGTGCAGTGCTTATGAGGTCAAGGTAATTGGTTCAGTCTCTGGATGGGCCAGCTGGTATTCACAGAGGGGGAAAATGGTTTTCTGGCTACACACTGCACCCTTAACCTCCACCAGTCAACTTACAAAGGTATAGCATTGGTTACAAGCAGACTGGGTTGAGAGAGAGGGAATGAGTGTCAGCAAATCCACAACTGAGGTAGGATTAAGGCCACTCTCCAAATGAGTCCAGTTATTTTTGACCCATAATGAAGAAGGCAAGCTTAGCAAGCAAGTTTTATAGAATTAACTATAGAAGTGCCTAGTAAATATATTTCAAGAATATAAGAATAAATCAGACAGAATTAGTCAAAGGTAAAGATAAATATTAGCTAATAAGTACCATTTTGTGATGACAATACGAGGAATTGTACTAACCTCTTTAATAACATTAGTTCATTTGAGGGCCTCTTCATGCATCTGTACAGGTAGTACACTGCTCAACTTTAGATGGAACTTTTTACTTACACTGTGCTGGAAATGTACCACATAAGGTCATTGACTAGTTAATCTTTTCATCAGTTCTATGACATAATCACTACTATCTACTGTCCCCACGTAAAAATAGGGAGACTGAGATTAGTAGTGGATAAGTAATTGGCCCAAGTCACACAGTTAACAAGTGGTGAAGACAGAATTTACAGTTATTAAGGAAATCTTTAGAATGGGGAAACAAAAATATTTACTTACTGTTTTGGCAGGATAATGTAATAAAATCTAGGAGAAACTCTCTGAGACCAAAAAAGAAAATATCTTCATTACCTTCAAGAAAGTTAATGGGGAAAATAAAGATGGTGCAGGATTACAGGAGATGACTTTTTAAAAGAGTCCAGAATGCAAGACAGAATGAAAAAGCACTGATCTCATCAGTAACATTAATTAATATCCTTATCATAAAACATCCTTCTTAGGGGAACACTTTAGTGAGAAATAGGTACTAGGACTCATCTGTTACCATTTTCAAGGTCTGGGAGGATTCTACCCTTTACTTAGGATGGAGATAATTAACAGACTATTTCATATAGTTTGGATGTTATCTTCTCTAAATCTTATGTTGAATTACAATCCCCAGTGTTGGAGGTGGGGCCTGCTGGGAAGGGATTGAACATGGGAGCATATCTTTCATGAATGGCTCAGCACCATGCTCTCGGTGATGAGTGAACTCATGCGAGATCTGGTTGTTTAAAAGTGTGTGGCACATCCTCCCCTCCCTGTGCTCCAGCTCTTGCCATGTGTTAAACAACTCTTGCCATAGTTGTTTTCAGATTGGGCAAAAAAGCAGTCAAAATGAGTTCCTCCTGGTTAAATGCTGCTAAATTACTTGACTTCAAATCCATAACAAATCCACTTTAGCTATATCTTAATAGTGCTATTTAAAGTGAGATTATTGTAAACAAAAAAATATTTAAGAAATGTAATAACAGGGAAGGAAAGTCTAAAGGGTTTTTTTGGTACCTCATGTGTGCAGTCCCTGGGGAGAAAGCAGGAATACACCTTTATGGAGAAGGAAGAGCTTCTGCAGAACCCTTGAGAAGAGAACTAGTGAGTTGAAAAATTTTGAGTTTGCTTTATTTTCTGCACTATGGTCAAAGGAGATAAACACTAGCAAGCGTTTGTGCAAGGATGGTATTGTGGAATACCCTCTTCACCTTCCACTATGATTGTAAACTTCCTGAGGCATTCCCAGAAGCCCAGTAGATGCCAGGACCATGCTTCCTTTAAAGCCTGAAACACTATGTATCAACTAAATCTCTTTTCTAAATAAATTACCCAGTCCCAGTTATTTCTTTATAGCAAAGCAAGAACAGCCTAATGCAATATTCTTATGTTTTTCATGTTTTTCCCTAGGGGTGTTGACAGGGGTGTGCATAGGGGGTGTTTTAAAATGCAGATTACTTCAGTTCAACCATTGTGGAAGACAGTGTGGCAATTCCTCAAGGACCTAGAAATAGAAATTCCATTTGACCCAGCAATCCCATTACTGGGTATATATCCAAAGGAGTATAAATCGTTCCACTCTAAGGACATATGCACATGAATGTTCATTGCAGCACTGTTTACAATAGCAAAAAACTGGAACCAACCCAAATGCCCATTGATAATAGAATGGACAGGGAAAATGTGTACATATACACCATGGAATACTACACAGCCATAAACAACGATGAGTTTGTGTCCTTTGTAGGGACATGTATGAACCTGGAAACCATCATTCTCAGCAAACTGACACAAGAACAGAAAATAACACCGCATGTTCTCACTCATAGATGAGTGTTGAACAGTGAGAACACATGGACACAGGGAGGGGAGCATCACACACGGGGGTGTGTTGGGGGGAAATAGGGGAGGGACAGCAAGGGGTGGGGAGTTGGGGGGAGATAGCATGTGGAGAAATGCGAGATACAGGTGATGGGGAGGAAGGCAGCAAATCACACTGCCACGTGTGTACCTATGCAACAATCTTGCATGTTCTTCACATGTACCCCAAAACCTAAAATGCAATAAATAAATAAATATAAATAAATATAAATA
Organism: Plecturocebus donacophilus; assembly: GCA_004027715.1. Taxonomy (NCBI): domain Eukaryota; kingdom Metazoa; phylum Chordata; class Mammalia; order Primates; family Pitheciidae; genus Plecturocebus; species Plecturocebus donacophilus. The sequence continues at coordinate 158,232 of PVKP010000991.1, forward strand.
AATAAAGCAAAAAAATGCAGATTACTGAGCTCTACTTTAGGCTTAGGCTACTCTATCCCAATTCTCCCAGAAGATTAAAAATTTGGGAAATACTGCTCTAGATGATGGAAGAGTGATAAAACATACTCAACTCCTAAAGCCCACAAATAGGCAGAGGGCTTGGGATTAGATTAAGAGAGAAACCCTAAAAGGCTAATGAGGCATCAGATTAACCATAAACACTGTGTCCTTTGGTGAATCTTATTTTAGATGGATGGCCAACTAGATCATCATTAGATTTGTAACCACAATAACATATCCTATGTTAGGAGAAAGGCAGCAACATCTGACAGTGTGGAAGAACTAGAGACTCGAAGTAAGAACAACCCAGATTCAAATCTCTGCTCTGCCACTTACCAGCTGAGCAACTCTAGGCAAACAGTAGACTTTCTCTAGTCTCAATTTCCTTACTTATAATGTGGGAATAAAAAATACTCTCTTGCTAATTATTAAAACAAGATGATTTATGTAGTCCCTGTTATAAGGTGAGTTTTCACTGATGATAAATGTTGTGCTTATTGCTATTGTTAGAAGGCCAAAGGAAGATCACTGACCTAAAGAGAAAATCCCTTGTTTTCAGATTGGGCAAAAAAGCAGTCAAAATGAGTTCCTCCTGGTTAAATGCTGTTAAATTACTTGACTTCAAATCCATAAGAAATCCGCTTTAGCTATATCTTAATAGTGCTATTTAAAGTGAGATTATTGTAAACAAAAAAATATTTAAGAAATGTAATAACAGGGAAGGAAAGTCTAAAGGGTTTTTTTTGTACCTCATGTGTGCAGTCCCTGGGGAAAAAGCAGGAATACACCTTTAACGAGAAGGAAGAGCTTCTGCAGAACCCTTGAGAGGAGAACTACTGAGTTGAAAAATTTTGAATTTGCTTTATTTTCAGCACTATGGTCAAAGGAGAAAGATGCTAGCAAGCATTTGTGTAAGGATGGTATTGTGGAAATGGTGCTGACGGACACAATGACTTTGACTCCAGGACACATTTTCATTCCGATTTTTAAGACAGGGAGGAAAGCATCTGGCATAAGTTTCAGGAAAGGTATAATCTTTTAGTTAGCTTGGAGAAAAAATAATAAACAGCAACAAGTCAAAGGAAGTGCTGGTTAGACTTGGCAAAAATTGCCACTTAGAGGAAAGTGATTGAGAGAGGCGGCTTGCATGCAAGAGTATACATTGCCACTAATTCAGGATGCCTGGGAAATGGCAGTGCACTGGGTAATTGGACATTATGCTTTCCCAAGTGTTTCCATCATTATGCAGCACATGTGGATCACCAATTTTCAGATAAATGAAATGCATGTGGAATCTTAAAATATTCAGAGATTGTCTGGTCTACGGCTTCCCCTTTATAGATTAGGAAGCTTAAGTCCAGTAAAAACTCATGTGTGTGAAGTCACAGCTAATTTGCATTGTAGCCAAGATCAGAATCCAGATTTCCTGACTTTCAGGTCAATATTTATTTCCACTACCCTACATAATTGTGTAACTCTTACCATTCTTAGATATTTTTTGGTGATTAAGAATGTTAAGTACCTTGGAGGTTATCATGACTGATATCAATTCTCCCTGGACCAGGCTAAAGGGTAGAAGTTATAGACAGGAGATTGGGTTAAATCTCTACGTAAAAAATGCAGTACCTCAAAACTTCCTGTTTAAAATTAAACTACTAATGATAGTCACTTGTTCATTTATCATTTCTCATAAACTATCACTGAGCAAAATATGCAAAAGAAAGTCATTGGGCCTTGTGGGTGTTGCAGAAAGAGTATTTTTTGATAAAATTTTTAAACATAAACCAGTTGCCTAAGAAAACATTTTTTACTATGATTAAAGAGAAGTCATCTCATGTATTCGAAGCAGCTGCTCACAGGCTGAACTTTTGTTACAGCAAGGCTATCAGAGTATAGGGCGACCTGACACCCAGTTGAAATACTGAAAGGCACAAGCACACCATATGCTAGAGAAAAATTTGGGGAAAATTCTTCATTTGTTTAGGCCTTCATCTCTACAAGTCACTTAATCTGTTATCAATCTACCTTGAAGTCAAGACTGTTGCGATATATGATTTGGGGCATTACTAATTGTATTTGCAGATATAAAGTTAAAAGCTACTTTAATGGGTATACATGTGCTTATGTGTAATCTCACTAAGAATCTTACCTTAGTCTCTAAGACATAAAGGTAGAATTAAGGGTTGAGACAGTCTATAGTAGATTTCTAGAACAGACTTCTCAAACTCTAATGTGCATACAAATCAACTGGGGAACTTGTTAAAATGCAGATTGGGATTTAATAGGTCTGTGATGGGAATAGCTATTCACATTTCCAAACATCTCCCATGAGATACTGACTGTTCTGGTCCATGGACCACATTTTGAGTAATAAGGGTTTTAGAAGAATGGAAGGAAAGGGGAGGAGGAGAAAAGCTCCATAACTTAAACAAAACAAGTCCCTTTCTCTACTTTTGATCTATTTCTAACAAGACATACAAATTATTATAGATTAAAGCAACTTTAAGGACTTGTGGCCCAAAGCCAATATATTCTGGCGCTAAGAAGAATGGGTATGTGAATGTATTTCAGAATAACCCCCAGTCTTTTTCTTTCTGCACTGCAGCCATAATAATCTTTTTAAAACTCCAAATCATTATTTCACTCTCTTTAAAAAAATCTTTTAGTAGCCTCTTTTGTTGTACAGACAATGTTCAAACTCTTAAAGTAGTTCACAAGTTTCTATTGATGTGACTGCTACCTCCTATCTGACCACTGTCCTCTTCATTATCTAAGCTTTAAACACATTGTACATCTACTAGTCCTTCAAGTACAATGTTTTATCCTCTCCCAGATTTTCACAATACTCTTCCTTCTTCCTGAAATACTATTTGTCCTCTCCACTGCAATTTTCTACTTTTCTTGGCTATTCCTTTTTCTTTCTCCCAGGAAGCCTTCTTTGATACCCACAGTCAAGTACAAGAGCCTTTGCTATGTGATCTTACGGCACTTTTGTTTTACCCTATCGAAAACCATCATGTTGCCTTGGTCATTGTAACTGAAAGTTTCTCCCACTATATTCACATCTCCCTGAGGACAGAGATCGTGTCCATTTTGCTTATTATTTTATTTTCTTTCCCTAGCTAGGCCCTCTTTATGCTGATAGTTAATAACTATTACATAAATAAATAAGCAAGTAACAGTTGCAATCCCTAGAAGGGAGAGGGAGTGATGGATGGTGCAGGATATAGTCCAGAGAGAACAGGTGGAGAGTAACCTAACAGGGCTTGGGGAGCCAGAGGCAATTTTCTAGAAGAGAAGGCCCAAGATCTGAAATATGCATAATGAGCAATTGGAATTTCCCAAATGGAAGGTAGAAATGAGGAAATCTCAAAGGGGTGATGAAGACTGTTGAAGACAAACCATACAGATTTAATTATGGTTTTCCTGGGGCGATTTAGATAAAATAATGTAACATAGTAGGCAGAGAGAAAGCCTGCAGTAGCAATAGAGGGAAGGTAAAGGTGAGCAGAGACTGGAATCCACTGTTTTCCTCAAATCCTTGTAGAAGCAGAGGATCGCTGCACTGGGAGGAATGAGAATGCTGACAGTGTGGATTTAGGAGGCATTTCATTGCTTAAATCTTTGAAACTTGAGAACAGGCTCCTTGTAATAGGTTACAGAACAGTAATAGCATTTTTTTTGTAGGGCCCATGTGACAGTTAAGAGCATATTTGTGAAATATTGTATGTCCGAAATAGAAAAGGCAGGAAAATAAGAGAAAAGATTCAAAAGGCTCCTAAAATAAAACTTGCCTTGGGCCTTAAACCCTCAGGGTGATTATTTATATACACAAATCAGGGAAATGCTTGTTAGTCTGGGATGATGATGCTTTTGACACTCAAATTGGATGTTATTTCTTAGAAAACCCCCTAAAACATTTTTTTTGTCTTCAAGCTTTCTAAGTAGTGGCCCTTTTGTCAAATAAAATATTATTCTGCAGGAGAGGATACTCAGAAAACTCAGGCTGAACATCAATTCCAGCCTTATACCCTTTCCCAACACCCATCAGCAAACTCAGGTCCTTCAGAGAGCCTCAAGGCTTTGAAATACACTACTAGAATCTAATTTCTTCCATGATTCTAGGAATTTTCTTCCCCAATCATTTGGTGACTCCTGTTTGCATGAATCCCATGGATTGCTTAGTGATATCTTGAAATTTTAAATTCAATTTTGACTCCAAATAAAATTTCTCAGCATGATATACATGCAGATATATAGAATGTATATATATATATATATATATATATATATATATATATATGCTATATAATGTAAATCATGTATACATGGATGGTTGAACTACTTAACATAAGATATAAACAATACACAGATATACAAGATAGAAACAATACAAAGGATATAAACAAATACAAAGATTCAACAGATATCAAGATTTAAAGAAAAGACACAAAAAAGTAAGTTTTGTCAATTTTAATGTTGCTGATTTTGTGTTTCTAAATATGCCAACGACTATATTTGGTAGTAACTGTGTTCTTCTGATCTCTAAAGCACGTATTCCCTCAGGAATCCCAAACAGAAGAGCAGACTTTTACTGGGTTTTTTCCTTCCTATTCAGTATTTCCTTTGTTCAAATTCATTCTCTCTGAAGATAGTAGATACAGTTTTATCTCCTGATATTCTCCTCAGCCAGGAATATTTATCTTAGTTACAATGCAGGTCTCCAAAAACTTACTTTATAGAGAGAATTTTAATAACATTGAAATAATGTAATTAAATACCTCTGCTCTTTAACAAAAATTATTCCTTTACTAGTATCCATAATTCCAAGCAAAAGTTTTTTTTTTGTTTGTTTGTTTTTGGGAGGGGTTTGTTTATTTATTTATTTTATAAGACCAGCTTTTAAAAGGACTCTTTCTTAATCAGTAATTTCATGGGAGTATCAGTTGACCTTTCTGTTAATTGGTCTTGTGACTGAATTTTTGCACTCAGAAGAACAGTTCATCTCTGTCAAAGTGCTATAAAGATGAACGACACAGGGAAAACTGAGAGCAAGAGAGTTAAATAGAAGCCTCTACGGATCATCCTCCCTGCAGGAATAGCAAATTGAACAACTCTACACAAAAAGCACCTTCACAAGAAACAAAAATCAGGTGAGGAATCACAATACCCAGTTTTAACTTCATGTCACTGAAAGAGGC